>VWZX01000354.1:1309392-1338948 GCA_013399015.1 Galbula dea
GGGGAGGAGCGGTGTTGGCGCGCGGCGGCAGCGCGCATGCGGGAGCGGCGGGCCCGACCCTGCCGGTGCGCGGCCCGGCAGCTGCCCCATGGCCGCTCTCGGCGCCCCCGTCTGCCGCCTGCCGGTACTGCGGCCGGGCCCGGGCCGCGCGGCCTCCGCCGGTCCCGAACAAAGCCCCGCCGCGCGGCTAGGCCCGGCCTGCGCACTGCGGCTCCCCTTGTTGCGTCGCCTCGGCGAAGGGCCGGGACCCTGCGCTGCTCCGGGCCGGGTGCTCCCTCCCCGAGCCGCCCCGCGACCTCTGCCCAGCGCTTGCCAAGGGAATGGAGCGGGAGTTATGCTCGGTGTTTCGCCACGACAAACGTGTTCCGAGGTGTGTCCCCCGCTAAATGCAGGCTTCCTTCCTCCGCTAACTGGAGCTGCGCCCCAGCGCCCTACTAGCGTCTCTGCTTCCCCCTGAGGCCTCAGGGTCGGCATCTTTCCTCCCTAGCCCTCAAAACCGTCCACTCGGAACTTAAACAGCATGTCAGTAACGGCCGTGCATTCTCGAACGCCTCTGAAGGCCGTTAGGCTCACAAACTGCTGGGTTTGATATTTATCTGGCAATAAGAATTAATGAATTGAGCTTTAAAAAGTACTGACAGGGGAAGCATCCTTTTGTCTCCTCTTTCTGCTCAGTTTCACTTTCATATGATTCAGGCTGTGGTTACAAATCGTGCTTCAGGGATTCATTCTTTATTTTTTTCCCCACCCCTCCTGTGACGGATTAATATTGTTTTGTGGTTTTGTTTCCAGAATCAAAGTGATGAGATACAAAGCTCATTTATGTTAAAAATAAGGAAAAGTTAAAAGGAACTTTCTGGGAATCTAAGGAACTTCTTTGTTCTGATAAGTGAAGCATTTATGCTGTCGAAAGAAAGCTGAAAAATCCCTCTCTTCAACGAGCAACTTTTTTGCTTTCCACAAAGTATACCTTTGGGGGAAAAGTGCCTGTTACTGTTTTAAACAATTGAATAGTCTTCATTCTTTTTACTCAGCCTTAAAGTCTTGAGGTTTATTGAGCTGTCGGTGGAGTAGATGGTCCTGGCTTCCTAGAGTAAGATGAACAGGGAGCAACTCTTGCTGAAAATGTACATCTCTTAAAGCAGTCTGTTGTTTTTCCTGCCTCAGAAGAGGAAAAGGGAATGTTTTGTGATAGCTCTTTATAAAGAATCTGTTGATAAGTGGTTTCATCTTCAAGAATTGACAAATTTTGAAGCATACTAATATATTGGAAAGGTTAATGTACTAAAATAATATATTGGTTTTTAAAATGTGGTGAAACAAATGAACATTTTTAATGCAGTACCAAGAAATCTGTGAACTTCTGGCTTGTATTTTATAAAAGCATACAAAATTATTAAATTACATGGAATAATTAAATTTGAGAATACTGGCACTTGAGCTTTGTACATGTATGTACTTGTGTAGTAGCCCAGTATCTGTACTTTTATGTTGTGCACTAGGTAAGGGGGTGAAGTCTGAACAACGAATTAGGGAATTTTGATCACTTCCTGATGATTCTGTTGAGGCTCACGTTGTCATGAGCCTTTTTTGTCTGTTTGCTTTAGACAATTTGAAGTTACTGTGTGTTGAAAACGTCTGTTTCCAGTGTTTTGCATGTATTTAGGTGCTACATACACTAAATGAGGGGTAGAATAACCAGGAGAAATTCCTAAATGCACCATTAAAATGTGAATATCCACGTTTCATAGGTGAAAACTAAAATGCAGTTGAGGAGGAGGGAAGAAGAATCAGTCTTTTAGGCTCCAGACTAGATTAAGGACCGTGATATTCTAATCCATGCAATTGTCACAGGATTGCCACCTAGTTTATTCAGGGCCACACTTAAATAAAAACACTCATTCTTTTGCTGGGAACTGAAGTAGTAAATAGTTTCCTGCATTTCTCTGTGACTTGGATCTCTGCTGAGAGTTTTAGTGAATGTGCAGATATTTTGTAATCCAATACTTGGTATTCTGGGTAGCCCAGCAGATCTGGGGAGAAGCTGTTATAAACAAAGCTGCAAAGAAATGATTTCCATTCAGTTTATTTTTTAATTTATGGGTGTATTTGTTTAGCCTCTGCTGCTTGGATTCTTCCTCAGTGCTCTGAGTCAACAAGTCTTGAAAACAAAAACAAATACCTCCAAATATTTCTGAACTAGTTTAGTTTGCAGGTGTTTGAAGTCCCATGTTCTGTAGTCATAACGTTTAAACAAGAGAGGTTTTATTTTGAGCTCTGAAACAGTCTCTTGATTCTTCTCTGCAACTAGAATACATCTCGACAGCCTAATGCAAGATTTCAGCTGGGAAGGAATGTGATTTTATCCCAGCTCTGGAAGTGCCTGCAGGCAGACTTACACTCTCTTGATTAGTCAGAAGGCTTTCTAATCACCTACCAGATCAGAATACAGAAATGTTCTGTGTTGCTTTTGGAAAGAAAAAAGGTAAAATTGTTTCTCTGTTCCAGTGATTAACTCTCTCTGATTTGGTCTGTCTTGGAATCACAAGTTATTTTATAAAGTAACAATGGAATGTTCTGTAATTTTTGTCAGAGCTTTGGTGCCCATCAGGCTATTCATCTGCACAACTGACCTGAATGAATAGCGATTGTCTCCTCACTCTGCCAAGGGCAGGAGTACATATGGTCACTACTGCCAGGGCTTTCAGGCTAAGATCCTCCAGCATTCTGCAGTGACTCTGGTTTTGGCAGACCCCTTCTGTTGAACCAGGTCTTAATGGCTTCATGGAGCTTTTTGTTGGTGCTGGAACCTCTGTATGCATCCATCTTATTGTAGAGTTGGAACTCTGAAGGCAGTGATAAAGAGTGGACTTATACCTAGGAGGAAGGAATGCATGGAAGCCATGGAGGTGATGGTGTGTTTATGGAGCAGTCAGTACATGTGAGGGCAGTTTTTCTGGATGGTCCTGGCTGTTCCTGTTTTCTCTTTATAAAAATACATGTTTTTCTGCCTCTTCTACTCTTTCTGTACTGTTCCTTGGAGCCTTTTTTGACTTCTGTTCCTGTATAGGAATAAATAGTCTCTTTTCCATGCATGTTTTACAAAAAGAAGGATGCTTGTATTTATTAAATTACATAATGAGCAGAAATAGGGAATCAGCAACTTTTACAGTGCTCTTTTCCGCATTCAGATGTTGAAAACTAAGTTCCTTCCAACTGTTAAGTTGGAAACTATAAATTCTTTTAGTATTCTTAATTATGAAGCTAATCATTTTAATGCCTCATTTATAAATAACTCTCTTTTGTATGTAATACTTCTTGTTCTGAAGCAATCCTCTGTTACAGTAACTTCAGATCTCAGATTATTCTGTGCTCCCCTGATCATGCAAGTCACTGAGACAAAGCTGAAGATAATCCTAAGAAATGAAGCTCTTCCAGTTGTTCTGCAAGGCCTGAAACAGATTGATCTGTGCACAACAAAGTATATGCATCCAGTGTGCCAGGTGCCACTTAGATTTTTGAGGTCCTGGCCTCTGAAGCTCAGTTGAACACAGATTCTTGCATGTGAAGCAGCAATATTAAATAACAACTCTGAATACTGGTACCTGAAATGGGAATAATCTGCATTTTCTCTAGGGCTACTAGACAATTCCTCCTTTGCCTCTCAAAAGACAGGGTCCTTCTCTGTATTGTCCAACTTAAAGTAATCCTGTAGGTTCCCAATCTGTTATACACAGTCATTCAGTGGCTAGATAACATCTGCTTCTGATTTCCTTGTGAGTTCCTGTTGTTACTACTGTTAATTCCCAGAGCACCAAGGGGAGCTGTCTGTCTGAATTTTTTACTTGGTCTTTCAGGTCTTTTCTCTCAATAACCCTTTTTGCCATAGAATCACTAAGGTTGGAAGAGACCTCAAAGATGGTTGAGTCCAACCATTGGCCTAACAGTGCCAGGTCACCATTAAACTGTATCGGTAAGCGATGCCATGCTGTGTTGGAGGCAGTTTTGCCAAGAAGCACATGAGTTGTTCCCTAGTGGAACAGATCACTACCAAATGGATTGCTGCACCAAGTGATTCAAACCTCTTCATTTTTATGCCCAGATCAAGGATTGTGGGTGTGAAATGTCTTGGAGACTTTTTTTCCCCCAGGGGTATACAGTCTTCAAAGGTCTTGTGTTGTTATGCATGGAGGGTGTGGTTTTTTCAGCTTGCAGATTATTTCATGTTTTTACCATAACCGAGTTTATTTGATGAAATTCAATGTGTTTTGAGTAATGTTGGTTTTGAAGTGAAAGTGAAACTGACTAGAAAGTGAAAATTAATCATTTTTGAGACTTTTCTATAACAGTAGGAGAGGAATGGGTAAAAGATGAGTTGTTCTAAGAACAAAATTATTTGTAAAGCTATAATATCTATGTACAGATTAAAAAACTTGAGAGTAGTAGAAGGAATAGGGAGCTAGGGATTTATTTTCAGGCTACTGGTATTCCATAAAAGGTGATAATCCAAGTTTACAGTGTTCAGCATGATCAATGTATCCCAAGAATTCACTGAATGTTTCAGGAACAAAATTCATACTTCTGTGGAGCAAAAGTTCAATAAGTTTTATTGAAAAGAGTTTATAATCAACTTTACATAACAAAGAAAACCCTTCTGTCATGTTTGCAAATCAACCTCATTTTGGCCTTTATTTGGTAGCAATGTATTCTGGAAGATGCAAACTTCTTAGTTTTGTTGTCTGCCTTTACAGAAAACTCTTTTGCAACTTGTAGATATAAAATGTGTTGTTTGTTGTCCACATTTCTCTGAAAATCTGGTAACATTTTGCCTTTCACCTTATCTCAAGGTTGCTTTATATTGTATATTTCCAAATCTTAATATGGCCAAAATTCCGTCCACAGATCTTAAAAGTGTGGATCTGAAAGCCTGTCTGTTCCCAGTATAGCTGAAATGACATGAAGAACAGTTAGCACAACACTTTCAACTCTGCTAAATCATGTCTGGTTCTTTAGACAGCTTTGTTCAGTCATACTCATCTTGTTGCTGTGACTCAGTCCATGGCGCACACACTTAAAAGCTGGCATTGGTCCGTGGGAACCTGTCTCTAGCAGATACTGACATGAAATCCCCTTGCGAGGTGGAATCACACAGTCAACCTGACCATGTGGAAGTTAAACATCCTTAGATATGGTTTGTAGAGCTCCTCCCCCACCTTGTTTTTTATTGTCTTCACCTGATCATAAAGAATGGGGATGATGAGGAGTAGAGTGCAGCAGCAGTTGCAAGGTGACAGTGATGGGAGAAGTAGGGACTTCTGAGGATAACTCAGCAGCTTAGTTTTTGGAGGGTCTCCACTTGAATACAGCAGTGGGTGTAGGTCTGTTCTCTGGCTTGCTCACCAACTGCCATTGTTGTATTCTGTCTTCATCATACAGTTGTCTTACTGTTCAAATCCATGCTTTTCCATAAGATTGTTCCTCTTTCTTTGTCTTGTTTTTCCCTCCCATTTTTTCCTGGTTTTATTTTTTCCCCCTTTACTTCTCCCTTCTATGGGCATTGCAGCAGCAGCAGCATGGTTATGTAAAACCTCTGTGTGTATGTGGGGTCAAAGCATGGCATGGCACCAGGGTCTCTGCAGCCCAGGGCCCTGCCAGCCTGCGACCTGGTGGGGTTTGTTCTCTGCTAATCTCTCCAGAAGAGCAGAGAATGAACTGCCAAATGAAAATTGTGACCAGGGGATTAGTGAGCATCTGTTCAAAGAGAAAGGTTGTTTTTTGAAGAGTGGAGAACTTTCCTGGTTTAGTGGAAACTTGAATAGTGCAAGTCCTTGCATTAAGAGCAGGATGCACCGTGTGGTTGTCTGCCAGGTCACTGTCAGGGCCTGGGTTCTAAAGCCCTCTGGAATACCTGGTTTGATGAAGAACCTAGTAAGTTCAATTTCAAACCTTTCTGTAAACATGTGAATGAACTTGAAGGAATTTTTTCTGTAAAAATGGAAATGATAGGATTAACTTGTAAAATAGTCAATGAAGTGCTTTGAAAATTACTGAGTGTAAGATAGAACATGGTACCCAGGTGAATGTTAGTGTTTCTCCCAGGTTTGAACTCAAGAGTCTTGGTTTTTACAATATAGTTCTTCAGTGCTTTCTATTCAGGTGTGTTCCTTGGTATGGTCAGCCTCTCTTGGGTATCTCAGAATCTGCCTCCTTTGCTCTCCCATTCTTCTTGTTTTACTGTTTTCCTCTGAAGCTTTCTGCAGTGCTTTTCTGTCTTCTGCCTCAGATACTTTCAAACTGATTTTCATCCCCACGTTTCTCGATCTCTTATCCTTATCCAAATGTTACACAATTAAGCTAACTTTGTGACTCCAACATTATTTGGATATTTAAAGCATAGCCGAAGTACAAGTTCACAGGTACTGCTAACAGCATATAGCAAACTGTAAAGCAGTTTTCACAAAAGGGGTTCTGGAAAGTGGGGGGGGCCCCTGTCTTTTATTTATCTCTCTCAGAATCCATTATTTTTCTACATAAGTGCATAGTTTTGTAACTCTCCTACCAAGAAGGAAACCCAAGTGCTTTTCAACTTCATGTAGCTACAACTTCGTGTGCTACTGAAACAGGGCTCTGAGTTGAGTATGCAGTTGGGATAGAGATATGCTCATAACCTTGACCTTTTTCATTCTGTTTCCAGTACAAGACAAATTGCTTTTTGCACAACTGGTCTCTTCAAGGAAAAATCCTTCCTTTCATTTTGTCCTTTCCATTCTTCCCCAAATCTAGCTGTTCTCTTAGAAGCCGATTTCATCTGGAGCTGGGTAATTTGTGCCTGTTTCTTTTTCAAGCGATGAGATGTTTTATATGCCTCTAACTGGCAGTGCTGGAGGAGCAGAACTGCTCTGCAGAGATTTAAAAGGCCTTCACTGCATCAGGGACCCAAGAACAGCATATTCCTGGTGGAATGTTTTCATGTGTGTTGCATTGCTTTAAATTTTGTGTACCTATCCCAAGGCTAAAGGAGTATGGGGAGAAATATTACAGTTTACTTCTGCTCTGCACCAAAAAAAGAAAGAACCTTCTATGAAATATATTCATTGCACCATAAATTATATTGTGAATATTGACACAGTGTTGACTTAAAACTTTGAGTAAATACAATTAAACCAGATACTCAAAATAGGTTAGCATTTGAGTGGGACACAGGGCAGATGTCTGTCTCTTAGGAGCTTTAACTACCACATGTGGTCATGGTGTCGGCGTCGGACCTGAAGCAAGACAGCAGCAGTTTGCTGTATGAGACTCGGCTGGACTGGCTGGAGTGTGGTGCCATCTCCTGACTCACCTGGTGACTCTTTCTGCAGGAGCAGGGTTTTCCTTGGGGTTCCCATCCCAGAACTGAGCCTGACCTTTTCTAGCTGGAGCTCTGAGTACAGGCTGCAGTATGACAGAGTAAAGAATCACTTCCTAAGTGCTGTTACCTGTATAACTGCAATTTGAGCAAGGGGTCTTGTTTACTTCCTCCAAAATTTAAAGCTTATTTTTCTTGTTCACATCTGTCTTCCCATCAGTAATTTGAATTTTACTGCATAAAGGTTGAATAATACATTTGGTCTCATTTACCAGTCTTACAGCAGAAACTTTTTGCCCAAACTTCAGTTACTTTTAACTATCTTTCGTCCTGTTCTGTGGTGGTATAGGTTTCATTTTCAAATATGTATTATATGCTGAAGTCATCTCAGATTCTATGGGCTTAAGGTTTTTGTGGTCTTTTCATAGGTACAGAAATGTAGGGTATAAACAAAACCACTAACCAGAGATCAAGGCTTATACACCAGTAAACTTTAGATGCTTTGAGACATCCCAAACTTCTGGAATTCACTTATCTTCAGTATGCAAGTAGCTTTTTGCAGAAAAGGAGTAGTACATATCAGAAACACTACTGTATTTTTATCTGAAATAATATATGTAGGTTCTGGGTACCTCTTGAATCTGTTAAGTTATGTAATAAAAGCCTTGTAAGATTGAGCTCTTTTAATGTTTTTAGATCAACATGATGCATAAGTTTAAAACGGCATCTGTTTAAAGGGATTTATGACTAAAACTGCTTGTTTTTCTACAGAATTGTCTGGTGTTTCTCAGCTTGAAGAAGATCTGCAGTCATTATTGATCCTCTTTCTTGGCGTTACCATTTTTGAAGTGAAGTTTGCCTAGCATTCTAGTGTGAGCTCTCTTTCAGCCATCTTAAAAACAAAAAAAAAAGGAATTTTTTTTTGATCCATACAGTAGACAAGCTATAGTTCTACAATGTCCAAGTCATTCCAGCAGTCATCTCTGAGTAGGGATTCACAAGGTCATGGGCGTGACCTCTCTGCAGGAATAGGCCTTCTTGCTGCTGCTACCCAGTCTTTAAATATGCCAGCATCTCTTGGAAGGATGAACCAGGGTACTGCACGCCTTGCTAGCTTAATGAATCTTGGGATGAGTTCTTCATTGAACCAACAAGGATCTCATAGTGCACTGTCTTCTGGTAGTACCTCTTCCCATAATTTGCAGTCTCTATTTAACATTGGAAGTAGAGGTCCGCTCCCTTTGTCTTCTCAGCACCGTGGAGATGCAGACCAGGCCACTAACATTTTGGCCAGCTTTGGTCTGTCTTCTAGAGACTTAGATGAACTGAGTCGCTATCCCGAGGACAAGATTACTCCTGAGAACTTGCCTCAGATCCTTCTACAACTTAAAAGGAGGAGAGCTGAAGAAGGTTATGGTAGAGATGGCAGATCATCCACACGGGAACCACCGTACAGAGTACCTAGGGATGATTGGGAAGAAAAAAGGCATTTTAGAAGAGATAGCTTTGATGATCGTGGTCCTAGTCTCAACCCAGTGGTTGACTATGACCATGGAAGTCGTTCTCAAGAATCTGGTTATTATGACAGAATGGATTATGAAGATGACAGATTAAGAGATGGAGAAAGGTGTAGGGATGAATCTTTTTATGGTGAGACTTCGCATAACTATCATAAATTTGACAGTGAGTATGACAGAATGGGTCGTGGTCCTGGTCCCGAGAGATCTCTCTTTGAGAAAAAGAGAGGTGCTCCTCCAAATAGCAATATTGAAGACTTCCATGGATTCTTACCGAAGGGTTATCCCCATCTGTGCTCTATATGTGATATGCCAGTTCATTCTAATAAGGTGAGTTATGCACCAGATACTTCTATTTTCCTTTACGTTGTAGTATCTGTTCTGTTTTTACCTATTTCTTTAATTATTTCTATGGCCTGGTTGCTTTTGAAATGATCTGAAAAAGTTGGTTTGAGAGTGAAAAAGGCACTTGGTTTATTTGCAAAGTAATTGTTAACAAACATTGTAAACCAGGGCTTTACATTAATGTATTTTTGTTGCCCAGATTGCTTAACTTCGAGTCAAACAGCTATCATCTACTGGGATATCTTATTTATATTTTACATCTACATGTTCTCTTAACCACAAACATCTGGCATTCAAGCAGTTTTGGGGTGGGGTGTTTTATTTTTTTTGTTGGTTTGGGATTTTTGGCAGTGTGTCTACTCTGCTGTTCAGGAAGCTAGTTTCAGCTCTCCTCCACATCTGTCTTGATTGCTGATTTATATGTAGTTAAGATGCATTCTTGCACAGTTCTGCTTTTTCCCTGTCCAGAGGGAAAGAGTTAATGTAGAGCCCTGGAACTTATTTGCAAAAGTAAAACCCACGTTTTAGATTAGCTCATTCTTGCCTTTTTAATTTCACTTTAACACTCTCTCTCATACTGTGGCTGAAATTTGTCGTCATTTTTCTCCTTTTTCACAACTTTCTTAGATACTTCAGCCTCCCTTTTTATTGTCCCATGTTGCATCTATCCCTGTAGACTCTCCGAGCAATCGGTCTGCTGTTGCAGTCTCCTGCTCTGTGTTCCTAGTAGTGTTCTTCACTTGGCTCACAGTAGAGTGGATCTTCGGGTGTCCTTGGTTATGCTGAGACTTCCCTCTTAGTGTATTCACCAGTAGCTCGACTCTCTGCAGAGGTAGCAGGTTACTCAAAATGACCTGTTGGTTCAGATGTTATTTTCAGAGCCTTCTCACTTGCAGCTTTTCCAATGTGACTCATCTTGCTGATTTTCAGTGTACTAGGCGATTTAATTGGCTAATGAGTGCCCCTCTTGTCACAATTAGTGGCTAATTAGCTTGAAGGCCTTCAACTGAAAATACAATACGTGCTGTTGCTGTAAAACTGATACGATGTGGAATTGCTGTTACTAACCATTTCTTTACAGTTACCTCTCACAAAGTGCTGCTTCTCTGCATCTAATCTTGTTGGAACATGAGAATTGTTCTGTCCCTGCAAGGATGATCAAACCAGTTGTAGAGCACACCCTGTATGACTCCAGCTGATCTCCCCGTTTATGAACTTGTGTTGCTTGAATTACTTTTTATATATAATCACAGTAATCCAGTTTTCTTGTCTCCTATATTGCCATTTATTTTCATAGAAGGTTTTAAGTGTTAACAATTTAGATGCCATGCTCAGTTCTGTAAAAGGACTTCAGTTGGTTAGATTGAAAACATAAACTTCTGAGGCCCTTGAAGATGTCAACCAGTAATCCTGTAAGTAGGGTTCTTTTTAGCACTTTATTTTAAAGCCTCCTGGTTCTTAGTTTGCTTTGGTCTGAAGATCTGTTGAAAGGATATCCAACAGGAAATATCTTTCCAGGTATGAGAAATACCAAATTCTTTTGACAGTATAACTTAAGTGGCTGACTTCTTCTGTAACCTGTGCAACCATCTTGGTTTTTAGGAATATGCTTTGACTGAAAGTGCTATACTCCAGAAAACAATTGAGATTGGATCATCTGTTTCTTACCTCCCAAATTCGGGCTTTGTTTCTAATTGCAGAAATCATTTCACCACCAGAATTTTTCTCTTTCTCTCCTTTTTTCCTCTGCTTTGCATACCTAACAGTTCCAGAATACCTTATTCTATGTCTCCCACAAAATTCAATTAAGTAGAATATAACTTTTAATCTGCTCTGGACCAAAATTTATGGAAGGCAGAAAGGGAATGCTTTTCTTAGCTGGGACAATACAGACTTACTACTGCAATGCAATATCTAAACCTCATGTTCCTCACCTCCAAAGAAAAACACCATCAAAGGTTTGTTTTGATTTTTTTAAAAGCATATGATAAACCAATGTATATTTTAGGGTTAAAGACCCTTAATGTAGCTGAAGATGGCAGACTAATATCCTGTTTCTTTCTTTTTTAGTGGTGGTCTTAATTACTTCTTTAATTTGATGTGTCTGTATTTTAAGACCCAATTTGTTTTCTCTCCAGTTGTGGAGTAAATTGTGCCACAGCTTCTTGAGGCATTTTATTGCTCCCGATCCCTTTATCTAGGAGTGGAGGCATTGTTCTCCCTGTCAAAGAAAAAGGCTAGTGCTACATGAGCAGATGAATTTGGAGGGTTAAACACTTGAAATGGTGATAAATCTCAAAGGAAAAATGTGGCCCTGTCCCTAATAGAGGGCTGTCTAAAATTAGGTCCTTAAGTTTGGCCTAATTTTCTGAAGAACAGCTTGTCCTCTTGCTGCATCAATTGAGGCAAAAGGTAATCTGAGTTTAAAAAAACTTGGTTCTGATTTTTTTTTTATCTTAACTTTGGGTGTTCATGTTAATTAGTGTCTGTCAGGACCTAGTGCCGTGACACCTCAGAGGAGTGATGCTTCAGACTGGTCAGAGGCAGGGAGTAAAGAGATGTCCAGATTAAGAATTGTGTTTAATAAAAAGTTAATAAGGTAGGTGAGCCATTGTTGTGCTGGAAACCCTTCCTGGGTGAAAAAAAGTAATCCTAAATTAATGTGTTCAAATGGCTTTAAAGCATGTTCCATTCTAGCAGAATCAGGCACTGGGGCTTTACAGACTGTGCCCTCAAATTTAGAGGGGTTTTTGGAGTTTAAAGGGCTGTTTTCTGTAGTACAGTCCTAAAACGTGTTAGCAAGTTTTCAACTGAAGAAACTTTGAAGTATAGAATGTTTCATATGTAGGTTTGCTTGGGCTTTCTGATGTTTTTTTTATCCTAATTGCCAGTGTATTTATTGATTTGTAGTTGCAGAGCCTACTCTTCTGCAGTTAACAAGAAAAAGTGGTGCTCTCATTTCATATCTTTCGAAAATGAGCAAAGGTTTTGTCTGGCTCCATGTTATAGTCTGTGTATCATGGAGAAATATTGTAGTGTGGCTTAATGACAGGGCTTTATGGGAGACTTTAAATCCAGGGTTTTTTCCTTTGTGGAAAGTTCAAGGTGGGCATTTAGCATATGGAAAGACTCCAGTAAGCCTCAAGAGTGCCCCTTTGTATTCAGTAAGGTGGCTGTAGTGCAGTGGAAACTGGAAATCAGGAAAGGTGAGGGGAAAATCATTTGCGGGTGCTGAGCAGAAATACACATGTAAGAAGAGATCTATAAACCAGCTGGCTAGTGCAGGATATGTGTTCACAGTTGAAAATGTAGCTGTTAAGAGAGAACCTTCAGTTGTTAAACTGCCTCACAGAAATCCATAACTCCTCTCCTCTTCATTTCCCTGTGAAGCCGAAGCCAACTCACCCCACGTTGTCTCTGCTGGGCCCCATAGTAACTGAACAGCAGTGGAGTGAGAATTAAGACTGTAGCTCCCAGACGCGCAGCAGTGAAACTTCACAGGCTCTGTCACTTTACAAATGTGAACGTAGCACAAACTACTAATGCTACTAGTGGAGGTCAGGCACTCTGTAATTCCAGAAAGGAGAAATCCTTTGTGCCTTCTCTCCCTTGACATAAATTGCTCCCTTCATAATCAACATAGTCTGCAGATAGAAAAGAGGAGGCTCTCATTCCTTCCTGGTGCTAAAGCCAGAACCAGAAGGAGTTCAGCCTGCTTCCATTATTCCTCCTTGGTGCCCTTTTGGTTTAGATCTCCTTTTTTAATTGATTATTCACCTCAGATGGTTATGTGTTTTTATATCTCACCTGTATACTTTTAGTTTGTCCTAGCTATGCACTTCCATTGCTTTCAGTCTTTCCTTTCTGAATTCCTTGCAATTTCTTGGCTGCTTTACAGTTCTAAAAACTTCAGTGTTTAGTTTCCATGAATCTTTAAAAGCCTGAGGAATGAAGCAGAGAGAGTGGAGGAAATTCTAAAATGACTTAAACCAAAACCAGAATCTTGGCGTCCAGTTATAAAAGCTGAAATGACAGTGATATGCCTGCATACTGTAGCAGTTATCCCCTGGTGAGCTTTGCACCCCTCAGGCAGGATCAAAGCCCATAGATCACAAGAGGTTTTCATCAGACAGCTTCTGACCCAGGTTAGGAGTTAAGAGGTAGGTCCAAACAAGATTTGGTTATCTGTATCTTTGCTGCTTCAACTTAGAAGAGAAGCTACTGTGCTGTAGGAGGTTATTTGGTTCAGAATGGCTTGCCCTATGTGGCTGTTAATGTGTCATTGTTTACTTTGCTGCAGGAGTGGAACCATCATATCAATGGAGCGACTCACAGCCGCCGCTGTCAGCTGCTGCTTGAAATGTAGGAGTTTGAAGAACCATAATCATTCCTGGGGCAGGAGGGAGTTTGCAGCTAAATAAGGGTTAAATATATTCCACAAAGCACATTTAGAAAACGTGCTGGGCCTTGTAAGGAATAAAAACAACTTAAAAGAGCATCTCCAGGACAAAAAAGAGGGAGCTTGGTTTGTAACTTCCAGATGCTACTGATCTGGGTGTAATGTAAAGAGCTGGATCTCATCACTTGGGAATCTCTTGCTATTTTCTTACCAGTCACTTACACCAACTTCTCAGTTTCTGTTGTGAAACAAACTGTGTGCAGTTTGTGCTGTAAATGGGCAGACTTGTTACATCTCTGTAGGAAGTTTCTCACTCGGCACTGCTGTGAGTAGATGCTGCTAGTGTCTCCTGTAGTGGGCACTGTTACCACGTGTTTTATCTGTGTTAAAATGTAATGCTATCACTGCCTGTATGAAAACTACTATGTAGGTAGAGTAGGCTATTTTTCTTACCTTTTTTGTTTGTTTCTTTCTTTCAAGATATCCTGAATGGAATCCTGACAGTGATTCTGGACATGGAATGTAAGTAATAAGGAATTTTTAAGTGTCTGTAATTTTTTGTTTGAAGCAGAGGATTTTCTTAACATTTTATGTGGAGTAACACACCTCCTTTCCTTCCAGTGGGTACCTCCCTTTGCTACTAGCTGAAGAGCAGCAGTAGAAGTAGCTAAAGTTGACTTTAGGGTTAGCCTTTTTTTGTTTGAAAATGAAAGCCTCACAGTTTTTTGATTTAAAATTAAGATATGTTTTTTTCTTTTCCCCTCTTTCTAGGGGTGATCCCTTTATGTTGCAGCAATCCACAAACCCTGCACCAGGAATTCTGGGACCACCACCACCTCCATTTCACCTAGGAGGACCTCCTGTTGGACCAAGAGGTAACATCAGCAGGCACCTACTTTTACAAGGCTTAAGTTCTTGACATATCACATTTATGGCTGGTTTATCCACACATCTTTTGGACTTGTACTTTTTTTCCTTTCTAGAAGTTTTCTGTATCTCTTTTCTCATTAGCTACATGTTAGTGGCTTTTGGTAAAACTTGGGAGAGTTCAATGTCCTAACTGAATTGAATTCAATGTCCCTTAATTTCAAATGAATCTGAGAATAGATTGGAATAGCAACTGAGACATGGGAAGATAAATGATGCAAGCTTCATCCTCCCAGAAAGGCAGGCTAAGAATTGGCTTCTTGCCTGATATTGCTACTTGCTACCTTTATTTAAATAAATAAAGTGACTAAACCAGCCAAACTAATTAAAATCTCTTGAGGTACCTGGACAGGATACAAGTATTTCAGACACTTGAGAGGATTTTTTAGATGATAGCTGCATTCATACTTATTCAAAGAATTAATACTCCATTAATTTTTCAGAACATCTGAAACTTGACTTAAAGCCAGCCTATTTGAAAGGCTTCTTTAGGTGTTTCCTGGTAAAATGGGCATTTAAATTAACAACCTTTCCAGGCTGGAAAGGAATCATTAGTTTTTAAAACTTGATGCCATTCTGATTTAGTATTACAGATGACTGCTATCTCTTAAGAACTTGTGAGGAGACATGTAAATGCTAACCTTACAGGTGGAACTAAACTTGTTCCTTCTTTTGTTTTCTTGAAGGAGCTGGAAATGGCAATATGCAAGGACCGAGACACTTGCAAAAGGGCAGAGTGGTTAGTATTAAAGACTTGCTGGTGGCTTGGTTTTTAAACTCCACAATTCTGTGGGTTTTATATACATGTTGGTTTTGATTGTCTTTAAAAGTGAGATTTGGGGATTTTTTTGTGTGTGCAAATACTGAAGCTTTGGAATTAGATTGGAGTTTCCTTGTGCCAAGTACTCTACAAAACACTTGTTCCAAAACTGTACAGCCCCTGTTTAAACATTTCCCCCATCATGGGGGACATGAACATACAGAAAAGCAGCTTTGGCACAGCAAGCATCTTCAGCTGGAAATCCCTGGAGGTTCTCTACTTTTTCTGTGTGCATCTTGTTTTGGTGACCACTGAAGATGTGAAAATGAAAAACAAAAGAAAAATGATACAAGAAGAGCAGAGCCCTGACAGAGCTTCTTTATAGGCATTTCCTTTCCCTCTTGTGCATGCATGCCTTGTCTTCAACAGGAGACAAGCAGAGTTGTTCACATCATGGATTTCCAGAGGGGAAAGAACTTGAGATACCAGCTGCTTCAGCTTGTTGAACCATTTGGAATCATTACAAATCACCTGATTCTAAACAAGATCAATGAGGTAAGAGGAGGCTCTTTAGTACTGCTGTGGGCACTGCTTTGGTGTCTTCAGTATCATGCTTAGCTTCTGTAAAAGGACTTACTCAGCTACCAACCAAGATGACACGTGTCACCAAGGTCATGTGTGTGAAAGCAAGAGTGACTAACTAGTATGTTTCTGTCCCAAAATGCTGTACTGTGGTATTTTAATTTAAATACTGTTTAAAATAATCCTTCTTGTTGGTTATTCATAGATTTCTCAAAAACAAACTGCAAATTCTGTCCTCTTCCTGATATTCTCTGAAAACTTATTTGGTCTTAGTTTGTATTATCCAGAGTGTCATATTTTGAAGTGTGGGAAAAGCCAATATTGTAGAGAAGAGGCAGGAAGCAGTTGAGTGTTCTGAATCCAACTCTAGGTGGAATATAAACAAAGCAAGTCATTCTGTTTGTGCACCTAAATAAAGCATGTGAAATTCATGCCAAGTTCTGCAGGGCAGTTAATGTTGTAACCCAAAGGCAGTTTTAATTTTTTTTAGAGGAAACCAAGGGAGAGCCTGAGTTTTTAAACAAAAATACTAGTTCTTGGAGGAGTAGGTCTTAATTCTTCTATGTGATTTCAGGCATTTATTGAAATGTCAACCACTGAAGATGCCCAGGCTGCAGTAGAATACTACTCAACCACACCTGCACTGGTGTTTGGTAAACCAGTCAGAGTCCACTTGTCACAGAAATACAAAAGAATAAAGGTAAATGTTGCTTTTTTTCACCATTGCCTTGTTTTAATCTGGGGCTGTCAGTGTTAGGAGGCTGTTGCATTTGAGTTATGCTTAATCACAGAAGCCCAGACTGGTAGGGGTTAGAAGGGACCTCTGGGGCTCATCTAGTCCAAACCCACTGCTAAAGCAGGGGCACTCACAGCAGGATGCCCAGGATCACTTCCCAGTGGGTTTGGAATCTCTCCAGAGAAGGAGACTCCACAGGCCCTCTGGGCAGCCTGGGCCAGGGCTCTGGCACCCTCACAGCAAGGAAATTTCTCCTCCTGTTCAGTTGGAACTTTGTGTTGTAGGAAGTAAGGAATGCTTAATTTAAGTACTTCTCAGCTATATCAGCTTAATCAAGGGGCAGTCAGCCATGTATATTATGTACTATGCACTAGAAAAAACCATTCCTTCCCTCTTCATTTCAGAAACCTGAGAGTAAACCTGACCAAAAAACTGAGCCCCCAAAGCCAGAGCTTGGCCGCGTGATTCACCTCAGCAACCTGCCTCACTCGGGCTACTCTGACAATGCAGTGCTCAAGCTGGCTGAGCCCTACGGCAAGATCAAGAACTACATCCTCATGAGAATGAAGAGCCAGGTGAGTGACACGGGGGCTCTACACCTCTCAGGGTTTGAAAGGAAAGTTAATTGCTGTGAAGAAAGGATGTGCCTTTTATTGGTGCATGTGTAGGCTTGCTGTCCCAGCATGGGTATGGACATTACTGGAGGCCTATGTAGGTGGTGTTTTGAGGCTTAACTGTTTTGTTATGCAGATTTCTGGTAGTCTAGGAACTTAATTTTTAAGTCTGAAAAAAGCATTAGCTCTGAAACATTAAGAAATACATTACACACTTTGTTCATGTACCCTTTATTTTTCATTTTTTAAAGCTAAAGAGAAGCAGTCCTGAGTCCTGCTGTGTGCCTCTCTAACATTAGATGGAAGTGTTTGAAGATAGTGCATTGCATGTGCATAGTAAAATGCTTCAGGTGTGCATGATCTCTATAAATACACAGGCTTTCAAGTATTCAGTTCTAAACTTGTTTTTCAGCTTTCCTATCCCATTTTGTTTCTTCCTTGAGTTAAACAGGAAATTCCAGTCTTCTTGATAGAGTGCCTGAGTCCCCTAAAGCCACACTTGTAGAGCAGAAAATTACTAGAGTCTATTGTGTGACCCCCAGGAAATCCTCCCTGACCCTAGTTCACTAGAAAAATCTTCAGTGTCCAAGTCAGATGCAGAAACAGCTTTCTTCTCTCTGCCAGTGATACTCTAGCCCAGCTGTGTTTTTAACAGCTTATTCAGCAAACTTAGCGTGTCACAGGCTTGTTCCTTGGAGAGGACACAGTGCTTGTATTCCAGCAGCTGCTGTCTTGTCTGTTTCAGGCTTCTCTCAAAGCAAACAGATAAAATACTGGGGTAGTTTAGTAGCCAACCTGCCATTCCACATACTTAAGCAGCAAATAAATGAGCCTCCTTGACCAAATTCTTTTTTTTTGGAATCATGTTTTACTTCAGGGGAACCCCCCCCTTTTTTTTTCCCCCCAGGTTATTTAGATGCCTTTTGATGAATTTCAGAACTTTCTGTGTGTCAGATTACTGAATAGAAAATCTGGGCTATGTAGAGCACTTTGGTAGATGTAAAATGTGCAGCTGGTTTGGAGAGGATGGGGAGAGCTGAATGTCTTTTTGTTTCAGCATTTGGAAAGACTGTCTTAAGACTTCTGCAGGCAAAGCTATTTCACTTGTGTATTTCCTAGTCATTTTTTTTGTGTTTGTTTTGATCTTTCCAGGCTTTCATTGAGATGGAGACCAGAGAAGATGCTTTAGCTATGGTTGAGCATTGTGCCAACAAAGCACTTTGGTTCCAAGGCAGATGTGTGAAAGTGGATTTATCTGAAAAATACAAGAAACTGGTGTTGAGGGTAAGTCATGTTTTTAGGTTTTCTAATTGTAGTTGAAGGTGTGAAGTAGAAGACAGCTGTTGCTTACTGAGGATTCAGTGCTACTTGTGAACTGGAAGGATTCACTTGAGTATCTTCTAGCTGCTGCTGTAGTGCAGTTACTTAGCATGAGTGAGACCTAGAGCAAAGGAAAAGGATTTTCCTTTCAGATTAAACAAAAAATGACTACTCAAATACAGAGTTTAGAGTACTTGCTGGAGATGCTGATTAAAATTTTCTCCATTTGGAATGTTCTGGAATGTGAGCTCTTCCTTTCTCACCCTCCTGAAAATGGTCAATGAGGATACTCAAGCTGGGTGGCAGAAGGATGCACTGATTGAGGTGTGTTTAGCTCTTGGCTTTGCCCTCCTAGCTGCCGGGCAGTTTGGCCATTTTGTTGCACACATTCTTGTGTAGAGAGGAAAAAAGACCAATGCTTTTAGGGACTCCTTTTTAAACTAGAAAGCATCACAACAGAATGTGCTTCTTGTGTTGGGTGTCATCCAAAAGCTTTTCTGTAGCACCAGAAAGCTTTTGATTGAATGCTAGCCCTAGAGAGATTGTCTTAGGATAACATTTGTAAGCAGCAGCTTTGTCAGAGCTCAAGATGTGTACTGCACCTGTGCATGTACAGCTGATGTCAAGGAAAAAAAGGGGTGGCTGCTAGCTTTGGGGTTTTTTGACATAACACCAGGCTAATGCTAGAAGACTCTCCACCAGATTAAGACATTGGGTATAAAAGCAGGAGAAATTTGACCTCTTAGGCTGTCTCATAAAAATATGTGATGATCTGGAGCAGAATATCCCATTTGTTGTGTACTGAATAACTGAGGATTACTGTGAATAAAGACATTTTTCTTTTCAGATTCCAAACAAAGGAGTTGAACTGCTGAAAAAGGATAAAACCAGGTAATCTTCTGCTTCTAAAGCATAATGTTGTTTAAAAGAAACAGGAAAACATCTTACCCAGAGTATACAAATTAGACAGAAGTCAGGCAAGCTCCAAGATCAAATTTTTGTTTGTTGTGCCCTGAGATTGTTTCTGATATGCTGCCTACCTTCTTCCTCTAGTGGTGGAGATTTCACAGCCTCCTCAGGAAATCCCCAGTACTTTATAGCCTTCTTTTCCTGCAATTTAAACCCACGAGCAGTTGTCCTTGTCCACCAGCAAGGAGAGCTCCTCCTTGCAGCAGCCTTTTACATGTTTGAAGAATGGTTTCCTTCAAGGTTTCCCTCAATCTTCCATTTTCTGAACTAAACCCTTCTCAGGCTTGTCTAGAAGAAAAGACCTTACCATTTTTTGTCATGTCTGGGCTCTCTTCAGGTTTACAAGCAAGTGTTATTTGTTCTTCACAGAAAAAGAACATATTCTCCAGACAGCAAAGATTCTCCAAGTGATAAGAAGTCCAAACCAGATGCTACTCAGAAACCTGAGAGTGGCAATGTAGAAGAGAAAGCAAAAGAGGAGAAACAAGATGATGCTGCTGAGCCATCAGTCCCTAAAAGCAGTGAACAGGCAGACCCAGATGAGCCTAGTTTACTCCTTGAGTCTGAAGATGAGCTGCTGGTGGATGAGGAGGAAGCAGCAGCACTGTTAGAAAGTGGCAGCTCAGCAGGAGATGATGCAGATGTTGCCACTTTAGCTGATGTGACTACTGAAGAAAAAAAGGACACAGCTGAGGATATGACCTTAAAACCTGAGGGGAATGTTGTGGCCAGTCCAGCAGCAAAGAAAAAGCTTAAAAAGGTAATGATAAACAAGGTACCTGAGCGTGAAAACTCCTTAAGTTAACACACCACAGAACATCTATTTCAAACCATTTTCTGTGGGTCCTTCAGACCCCAGGCATGGCACACCTGTCTGGAGAGAAATGGGTGTCAAAGCTCCTGTGAGGGAAGTGGAAGATGCCATGGGATGCAGCTTGCAAGGGAAGTTAGGGATTAGGTACTGTTTCTGTCTTGGCAGAAACTGGGAACTTGTGGGCTTCTACCTCTGTCTCTTCCTGGGGCTGCTCTTGCCTTTCTCTTCACCCTTTTTTGGCTGATACTGAGCAGGCAGGAACTGCTTTCTCCTGAGACTGGCTGTGGTGGCTCTTCTGAGCACAGAACACAACCATGACATTCCAAGAAGTGATTTATTTGGGACTTGAGGCTAATCTAGACTTGGACAAAATTGTACTTCATGCTTAGCCAGAGAGGACCAGTTAGCCAAGGCCCGTTTCCAGGTGGAGGGGAAAACAAAGTTAGTTTCAAGGCCTCTCCAGTGTCACAGGCTACTTGCTGTAAGTTTCCTTTTTCCCACCAGATGATCCCATACTCTCATGGGGGTTTTTGTGTGTTACCAGATGTTTTTTTTACTTATGCTCAGTTATGTGGAGTAGCCTTCAGAGTTGTAGTAACTTTATGGACTTGGAATGTTGTTTGCAAAAAGTAAGGCATGTTCCTTAATGGTAGTGAACAAAGTGTGCATGGTGTTCACTTGGGGGTGATGCTTGTGTCAGGAAGCCAGTTCCATGCTGTTGGGATTGATACTGCCAACACACAAGGCAATGGTTATTTCCTACTATGTGGGTACCTGTTAGGGTAAACTGCCTCCAAACCCATACTTTTCCTTGAAGACCTATCTTCTTAGAGCACAGAAGCAAAGCTAATGCCTTTTCAGTGCTTCTCAGGATTGCTGTTAAGCATAGAGAATGCTGATGGCTTCTGATCAGCAGGAATGTTTCAAGAAGAATCAGAATTCAGACAGATTCATTGTCTTTTGATGAATTTGGATTTTAAGAGACCTCCATGGTTTTGGTGGTTGGGGGGATGGTTCTTGTTTGTGTTCCACTGGTTGAAAAGATCTCCTAATGTTTGGGGGTTTTAATGAACTTTCAGACTGTTGGTAGGCACAGAATTGTGCTGCTAGATTTGTTACCTTTTCATGTAATCATCAATTTAAAGATTTTGTGGGACTGTCTAAAAATGCAAACAAAATTAGGGCAGGGATTGTCCCCCTGTGCTTGGTACTGTGAGGCCACACTGCCAGTCCTGGGTTCAGTTTTGGACCCCTTGGTGCAAGGAGGACATTGAGGTGCTGGAGTGTGTCCAGAGAATGCCAGTGAAGCTGGTGAAGGGTCAAGGGCACAAGGCTTGGGAGGAGTGGCTGAGGGAACTGGGGTTGTTTTAGTCTGGAGAAGAGAAAGCTTAGGGGAAACATTCTTGCTCTCTACAGCTCCATGAAAGGAGATTGTAAGGAGGTGAGGGTTGGTGTCTTCTCCCAGGTAACAAGTGATAGGACAAAAGGAAAACAGCCTCAAGTTGCACCAGGGGAGGTTTAGGTTGGACACTAGGGAAAAAGAGTGGTTGAGCATTGGAACAGGCTGCTCAGGGCAGTGGTGGAGTCACTGTCCCTAGAGGGATTGAAAAGCTATATATCCCAGAACCACAGAATGTTAGGAGTTGGAAGGGACCTCGAGAGATCATCTAGTCCAACCCCCCCTGCCAGAGCAGGATTCCCTAGAGCAGGTCACACATGTGGTGCTGAGGGCCATGGTTTGTTGGTGGACTGGGCAGTGTCAGGTTACCAGCTGAACTCGATGATTCTAATGATTCTGTGTTTCTTAACTTGTTCATTCCAAGATGACTTTCCCTTAAACTTAACATACTTAATGTTAGAAGGGCTTTCAAAGGAAGGATCCCTCAAAAGGTACTGAAATTCTCATGTTGATCTGATAAAACAGTGAACCCTTGTGATGCAGACCAATCCTGATGTGGAAATGGAATGTTTGCTTCTGGGCTAGTGGGGGGTGCCTGTTAAAGGAGCATGTGTCACCTCTGCATGCTTGGGAAATGTTCTGAATGACTGAGGTAGGTCTTGGAGGAAGAATTAGAGCATTTTTCCAGGGAGTTGGGAGATGTTGTGAAAACTGAAGGCAGTTGGAGAGGCACATTTGAGAACAAGCTGACCCAAGGAACCCGTTCTCTCCGCAGCGCTACGTGGGAGGCTTCCCCCGCAGCATGGAAGGTTTTGTCACGCTGGATGAGGTGGGGGATGAAGAAGACTCAGATCACCAGAAGCTGCGCAAGGCAGGGCTGGCACTGAAACCCCCTGCCAAGAACGATGACAGCTTGGCAGAGATCAAGGTAGACAAGATTGAAGAGCAGGAGCAGGAGAATGAAACGTTAGAAAATGGAACCAAACCTGAAGAGAATTCAAAGGCTGAAAGTGTTGAAGCTTCTGAAAGCACAGCAGCACAGGATGCTGAGAAGAGCACCCATGAAAACCCAGAGCCCCAGGATGAGCAGGAAACAAAGAACGTGCCAGAGAAGCCTCTTGTTCCAGATGAGTTTAGGATTGGGCCCTACCAACCAAACGTTCCTGTTGGTAAGGCTGTTTCCACTTCTTTCCAAACACACCTCTGTGCCTTGCAGTAGCATTTCTCATTTCATTTGCCTTTTATTTCTGGCAATACATTGCCTCTGAGCCTTTCATTTTAGGGCTTCCCACTCTTCTCCCCTTCTTCGCTCCTCCCCTAACCCTAGTATTTTCTTTCCTTTCTCCCTTCCTTTCATACAGTTCTCATAACACTTTCCTTAGGCAGCAATTAAATGGGAAGAGGTGTATTTTAGCAACACAAATTCAATTAATAGCACAAAGCAGAATAGTGGTAATAGTTTAGATTCATACTAAATACTCAGAAATGGATGACAGAACATTGTCAGTCCTTTTGAAGGAACCAATAAAATGGACCCTTAATCTGAAAGGTTGCTTTTAAATTTAATAATAAAAACAAAAAGCCTGCACATATTTAGTGATTACTAGGCCCCTGCTTGACTAAACTAAACCAAGGACTTCCCAAGATAAAGCAGCTTTAAATGTTAAGTGAATTATGGTTTTAAGATTTAGCTGAAATGACATAATGACATTGAAGAGAAATGATGTAGAGTAGATCTCTTAGTTTATTTTGTGGTGTTTACTTCTCTAGGTGTGAATTATGTGGTACCCAAAACAGGGTTTTATTGCAAATTGTGTTCCCTGTTCTACACAAATGAAGATGTTGCAAAAAAGACCCATTGCAGCAGCCTTCCTCATTATCAAAAGTTGAAGGTAAGGCAAAAACTTGTTCCTTTTAACTGGCGTGATTCTTTCCTGGGGAGCAGAGCTGAACGAGGCTGGACTGAGGAGGAAAAACCAAACCAACCCCCAAAAAGCTTTCAGGCAGTGGAAATTGGCTTAACTTGCCCAAACCTTCACCTTGTGAAAATAATATGCAGGATACACCTTTTAAAGCTGGGATTTTTTGGGGTAAATTTGGCTTAAGGAGGCCATCCCTGGAGTCAAGGCCAGGCTTAGAAGTAGTGGTGCAGAGTAAATCAAGTTGACTCAAATCCCTGCCAGTTGTCCTTCTGAGAGTGGTTTTAATCAGTCAACAGTTTAAGCTGAAGTTTTTCTATATTTTTAAAAAGAAACAACTAAAATCCCTATTTGCAACTTCTGATTTTGTGAGCATGTTTGACAGTTCCTCATTGGATCAGGTATCACATGATTGCATGGCATGGATGGCAGTGCTGCTGCTGTATTGTTGTGTACTGGGAGCTGCTTTTAAATAGCACCTCTGAGAGAGGGAAACTCTAAATGGAACTCCAAGAACAATGCAGTGGTCACATCAATTGATTTTGTAGCAAATCATTCTTGAGCTGAAAAACTGCAAGGGTTCCATAGAAGAGATGATGGTGACATCTCAGACTCCAAATGTTTGCTTTCTCCCATGCAATAATAGGGAACCCTAAACAAATCCAGGGTCCTGGAAGGCAGGTGGCACAGATAAATGTCACAAAGCAAACAACATTTGACATCTGCAAGGAGTAGGTCAGAAGAATCAGTTCCCATGCAGAACCCTGTAGCCAGAACCCCACCTCATCCATCACCCATAGCTTTTTTCTTTTGTTCTTTTTGTTTTCCATTGAGATATTTGATGATGGGACTTTAATGACTTGATGTAAAAGGGGAAGTGGGAGAAGTAATCCAAATTTGTTAACTTTATCACTTACATGAAGTTATTGGATGTACTTTTGTGTGGCACAAGGGACTGACAGCCTGCTTTTGAATGGGTGCAACATTGCTGTGGGTTTCAGACTGGGGTAGGGAGAGGGGAATGCAGCTTTTGGTTTGTAATGGGAAAGCCCTTCTGTAGCTGGGGAGCTCATTCCCTTTGGGAGCAACAAGAGTAAATAAATAGATGATATTTTTACCAAATGTTATCAAAGTGACCCCAAATTCCTCAAGCTCTCAAGATAACCCTTCTCTAGGGAGGGGAAATGTTTTATCCCTGCTTTATAGGTGACAAATTCCAACCAGGTAAGAGGCAGGATGGCTGTCACAAGTCCATGATGAAATGGAAGGTAGTTTTCTTGGCTCACCAGAGTGTTTGGACTGGTAGGGCCAGGTGAGTGCTCCCAGAGGCTGTCACTGGGTGTGTCCTGGTGGTGAGCTGTTTGGTAACCTACTGCTAATGAGGTGCTTCAGAGGCACTCAGGTACAGGGAGAGGTGTCAGTCCTGTTAGTTCTGACCTTTGCACTTAACATGCACAGACTTGACAATTTGAAAATGGGCTTTGTGTTTCTGTTGCTGATGTTGTGACTGTGAGCCACTCTTCAAATAGATCCAAAATCTGAATGCTTTCTTTTTAACAGAAAATTCTGGATAAAATGGCAGAAGACTACAGGCAAAAGAAAGAAGCTTAAAAGGAAGGATGGATGTAAGGAAACCAGTGGCTTTGTTTTTAATGTTAATATCTTTTTTAAAAGCAGTATCAGTAGTAGATGGAAATACTGTATTCTTTTTTTGGTTTAGTGAAATACAGTAGGCATTCTAGGTCTGTTCATGTGGTAAATGTTGTAGCCAAAAGCATAAGCAGTTAAGTTAATGACAACAATTTGTTCTTAGTGTGAGAATGGCAACAAGTTTTTGTTTTGGCACTTCACGCTCTTGAAGAAAACCTTGCACCCTTGTGGAAAGCTCCTCTATGGGAAGAAGACTTCATTGAAGTGAAATTCACTGCTTTCAAGCTTCAGAGTTTGTCTTTCAGTTCCATTCTCAATAAAAAATGAAAAGTTAACACTGTATTTTTATTTTATCTAGAACATTCCATATTCCAGTCTGAGCCTAGCAGGTGTTTCATTTCCAGTGTAAGGCTGTCATTGCATTTCACTTTGGAGAGGTCTGGACATGGAAGTTGCATTTTTAAATGTTGACTTGCAGTTTCTTTTAATGTCATTGCTGTTACATAGCAAATAGGGAATATAGTGATTAGTCAGCTTTACAACTGTGATTTTTTTTTTTCCCTAAGCTCTTGCTAGACTTTCCTCTTGAGCTCTCCTGTGTATTTTTAGTGAGCAGTCCATTGCCCATTCTCCTCTGACCAGTATTATTTCCTCGAGCCCCTCCTGCTTTTACTTGAACCTCGTAGCTGTCTAGCATCTCTAGTATATCCAGCAGCAGCCTTTGAGCCCTGACATGTACAAAGGTATCTTTATATTCCTCACATGTAATTTTTTCATACCTGCATTTTAAAACCCATTTTTGTTAAGATCTGGTTTTGTCAAGGATCTTTAGAACTGTGCTCTTAATGTACCTGCACATGTGCTATGTGATCAGGAATTTGCATGTGTAACCTGTGTTTATCTGTAGTTTTTGTTATTTACTGCTTATTTGTGAATTCAGGGTTACTAAAGTGATTTACCAATAAACAAAGCTAGGCAACAGTAATTTGTCATAGATGTTTGGCATGTTAACCAATGTGTCTACTGAGCTCTTGCCTCCTGTGTTCATGATGCCACACTGAAGCTCTAGCGCTCTTTCCAATCTGCATGTTTTAACACCTGTGACTTAGCAGCTTAGTGCATAACTTTTCTTTCTCTTTCCTAAAACCTCTTTTGTTTCCCAACAAATTAAACTATCACTTGTTCAAACACTGGTAGGTATAGTCTGCTGACAGTTTTCTTTCTGGAGTTGTATGGTATTTTCAGCAAAGCTGAAGTCCAAGCCACATGATACTGATGCAGATAAAAATAACTAGAGACAACTCTTTCAGCCTCAGCCTCTTGCCTGGCAGGGAGGCTTCAATGCTGAGAAGGGTTTTCAGGTGTAGGAGGCTGAATCTTGATGAAGTTAATTAAGCAAATACATCTAGCAGGCACAAGGTGGTGTGTTTTGTGGAACTAAAGTCTTGATAACTTGTCTTTCCAGTTGTAACTTTCTGCTGCTGCATCCTCACAGAAAGGGGAGGTCTGTAGTCCCTTTAGTGCAAGGAAGGAGAACTTCAGACATCTGCTGCAATGGCAGCAGTTGCTCTGGAGACTCTACAGTGGAGCAGCTAATGGTGCAGGGTTTATTTAAATAGCATATCCACATTATAAAACCTTATCCTGGAGTGACTCGTTCTCACACTTCTGCAAGGCCAGGTTTCTGCAGAGTTTTGTTCATGTTTGTATGAAATCCATTAAATGTAATGCAGTGATAACAGTCCTCAAACTACCCTACAGCATTCCTAGGCCCCTGCAAGGACATGCAGGCAACAGCAGCCCTGCAGTCAGTTGTTTTGACTGAGTCTCGGGGATGTACTTGGACCTCTCTCGCTTTTGATAATACTTTGTCATTCATCTGCCTCCAGGAGGCTGCTGAGCTCATCAGGCAAGCAGAGGCCCTGGCTTCAAAGCAATCAGGCAGTGTTTGGCAGCGTTTGTTTCCTCTCTGAAGGTGGTAGTTAATTGATTTTGAAGGTCTCCACCTCTCACAAACAATTGAAGTTTCCTTACAACATGCAGTTAAGATGAGTATACTGAGGCACTACAACTCTGTTTTGTTTTGAAAGGAGCATTTCCTTGGGGATTATCTGCAGCTGGGAGAGCTGTGCAGTGATCTTGCACCCAGTGTCCTCAGCCTCTCCTAAATGCTAACCTGTGTAACTGCAGGTGATTGAACTGTAGGAGGCTTCAGTGTCTAAATAGAAAGAATGCCCAGGAGTAAAGCAATTGTGACATAGTCCAACCAGAGAGTCCAAAAACTCCCTTGCTTCCATCAGCTCTTTCTGGTATTGACAAGTGTTAGATGCCTAATGCATGTCCTGTCAAAACCCTGATACACTGCAGGGCTTTCACACCTGCCCGTGTACAACATGCTTTTTGTGCATCAGAAAAGAAGTCAAACCTCATGTACTTCTGCACAGTGTCTTCTGAATGCTGTGGAAAACAACTACAAAGAGAAGCCTCCATTATATATGAGAAACCCAGGCATCATCATTTATTAAAATACAGTTGGAGATAGCTGTGGAGATAAGAGCAGAGTAGGTTTGACTATTTTAAGGCTGGTCCTTGCAGGGGTATGTAAGGTGGTGCTTAGCTAGGAGATAAGCATTTACTGAATTTAGTAATGACCAATAAAATCCTCATAAAGAGCTTGATTTAGGGGAGGATCAGTTCCCAGAACATCTGAGAGAACCCAGACTTTGTTAGAGCTGGTTATCCCTTACTAAAACTGAGGAGGAAGGAAGGAAGTAAAGGGCTGAGCACAGAAATGTTAATAGAATTGTTCTCCTTGGATAGCCCCCTTCCTGCTTACCAGCAGCCTACGCCAGTGTTCTGATAGCACCAGAGACCTTCCAGCCTAACAGGTGGTGTAACACAAAGAGCCAAGCTCTGCATTGTTAGCTCACTAACAGTCCTTGAGCCTAAACAGATCTGCCTGCCTTTGGTAACCTCAGCCACTAATGAATTTCAGGGTTATCCAAGGTTACTTATTTCTGTGTAACTTAGCCCTCAGTAACATACACTTTTGGGCTTTGCAGCTGCACATAGAAACGTTTTTCTGCCCCAGGTTTCCCAGCTGGCAGCTTCCCTCCTTTTGGTGGTGGTTAGCTTATGAGCCTATCATTCCGAGGCAGGTGTGAAGCGGAGGTGGCTTTGTGACACTGTGTTTTGACTCCTGATGCAGGCAGATTGTGTTATCAGTGGCGTGGGTGGAACAAAAGGCTTTTAACCCTGGCAGTGTCTAGTTCCTCAGCTTTTTAAGAGATCGTGACCATCAGTGGACTGGAAAAGCATGTAGCTAGGCAGACTCTAAGGGTAAACACATCAAGGAGCACAGCATGGCTCTCTGATCGTTGCTAAGATTGCTGTGCACTACTTTTAGTAGGTGGTGTCTGCGGGAGACAAATTTCCACCTTACCTTTAAGAAAAAGTGGGGGGGAAGCAAAGACGAGATGGAAAAAATTGATTTTTAAAGCCACTTTGTAAATATAGTTGAAGAACAAGCACACTTAATGTAGGTCTTAGAAAAGGGAGATCCTGTTTCCTAATACAGAACATGAAAAATATATGAGGCTAGCACAGAAACGCTTATGTAAACAGGCATGTTTTCCAGCAAGTATTACATTTTCTTTCCCTCAGTGAAGCCCACGAGTTAGCGATGTCTTCTGAGGGAGGCTGGAAAAGGTTCGGCAGTCCCTGAAGCACGGCAGGACAGGGGTCCTCTGTGGTAACGCTCCTAAAGGCCTCTTCATTCCCGGCTGGCGTGCCAGTAGAAGGCGAGGCGGCAACAGCCTAGGGCTGCCCTCCCCGCACTAGTGCCGCTGCAAGGGGGAAGGTGTTTAACGACTGTATTAGCACGACCGCCCCGCTAGCCTCCCCCGCCCTCCGCGCCGCCTCCATCCCAGACGGCGCCACAAGATGGCGGCTACCCCTGCCCCGGCGGGACTACCCTTCCCGGCATGCCCCGCGCAGCTGCGCGAAATGGCGGCCGGGGAGGACTACAGTTCCCGCCGTGCCGCGCCGAAGGACTGCGCGTCCCTGCACGCAACGCAGCGCCTCCCAGCCAAGGCTGCCTGTCTGTCGCCGCTTCTGGGGAGCAGGTAACGGAAGTGACTTCACGTCCGGCTGGCTGCGGCGTTGGGAGGGGAGCAGGGAGGCGGGCGCGGAGCGGAGGCGAGAGCAAGCGAAGAACGAGGCGGCGGCGGTGGCGGAGGAGGAGGAGTAGCAGCAGCT
>VWZX01000354.1:1339041-1411642 GCA_013399015.1 Galbula dea
ACGTCGTGGTGGGCGGCGGGGAGGTGTCGGGAGAGCGGCTCCCCTCCGCTGAGGCGGTGCTGGGCCCTAGGCTCACCCCTCGCCTCGGCCCGTGGCGGCAGGGCCTGCGCGGTGGGGCCGCCCCGTGGCGCCGTCTTTATTGTCTCCAGCTCCATCCGGGTCCTGGAGGCGGGGGGGGNGACCCCCCGCCGAGGGAGCGGCCATTGTGGGCGAACAAAGCGGGCGGCGGGGGGACGATGTCACCGACGGCTCTGGGTCGTGGCACCGTGGAGGCCCCCGCTGGGCCCCGGAGGCCGTGGATCTGTCGGGGCGGTGCTGGGGTTGCTGCAGGGAAGGGGCAGGACTGGAGGCACCCGAGCAGGGTGCTTATATCGCCATGGCGAGAGGGCGGTTGCCCATCCCCGGTAGGGGCAGAGCCCTTCCCGTCTCCGTAACTCAGACGGTATCAGCGGGGAGCGGGCGGCGGAGCTGCTCGGCCCGGTCCAGTTGAACCGAAACGTTTCCACGGGCGTCGGCGATCAGTCCCGTGAAGGGTGTCGTGGGGACCAAACCCTTCCCCACACACCTCCGAGAGGGTTCCAGAGCTGCTCCTCTCTGTGCGGGCTCTGCTCGTTTTAACCGACCGGTTTTTTTGGCCTGGCTGCTGGCACGCGGTGTAAATGAATCGACTGTTTGCGTGTCAGCTCCAGCGCAGCGCTTTGAAGCGTTTGTATCAGATAGCATTGGCGCCCCTCCTGAATTTATTTGATGAAGAAACCTGTTTATTATACGGTGTATAATCAGTTTAGTTGAGAACTGCCACTTGCTAATCTAATTAGATAACAAGAAACTCGGCCAGCGCTCCTGACTCACAGGAGTAATCACTAGGTAATAAACAAATACCACCATCTTCGGCAGAACTTCAAAGTACTCTTCAACTCCACTACAAGAGCTTTGCTTCACTTCAGCTGCTACTAAAATCCTGTTTGCTGTTCTGTGCTGATTTGGGGTGCTTGAAGCAAATCTCTGGGGGTTTTGCCTGTTATTTTTTTAATCGAGGGTAAGAGCCTGGGGTTTGCTGTGTGGCATTAGGCCCATTGACCTTATCTCCTGAGGTAGGCGGTAGATAATCTTCTGTGGCTGGGATTTAAATGCAAGGTCTTCAGTCACAAGGCTTTGAATTTTAATGATGATTGGTCTAGGGCTCTTCATTGTTACAAATGCAGCAAAATGTGGAGGAGCAGGTAAATGAACAGACCTTAATGATGTTCTGGAATAACAAGTTCCACACTGCATCCAGAAAACATTTGGAGTCAGCTGAAAGTCCTGTTCTTACAGTAGCTTTAATTTCTGACTTCATTCCTAAGATAAAAACCCTTTCTTTATGCTCTTACATTGTTCTCCTGCATCACCCCCTGCCAAAATCCTGGGGTAATGTGGGGCTGGATCTCCAGTTACATAGCTATGGCAGAGTTCTGCATATTTTCTGTTCCTTAGCAATGCTAATGTTCCGTTTCCTGCTATAGTGTGAGGAGCTTTGAGATCCTCTGCTTTCCACCTACACGCAGATGGAAAATGGATTATTTTTATTCATGACAGTAGTGTAGCCTGTCACTGTGGCTTGTTTTCTGCAGCAGCCTTCTTAGATTGTGACTTTTCCCAAAGTCTGAAGTGGCATTTGGCTCTCCTCAGAATTGCCTGTAGCTCATGAGCAAAAAGCCTGGATCCAATAGGGGTGAAACGAGACCAGTCTTGTCCTTGCAAATGAGCACAGAAAGCCAACTGGCTTGTGTCTTGAAATGGTGAAATGGAAAGCTCCCCGTAGAGTGGATTTTATTACAGGTTGCAGAAAATCAAATTACAAGGAGTGCTGTGAGTAAGTGACTGGCCTGGGGCTTCCTAACTGTTCATGCCGAGTGAGTGTTTGTTGACATGTTTTCCTGTGGGAAAAACATTAGCTGACTTGGGGCTTCATCAGATAAACTGCAGCTATTGAGGGTGAGCCTCATGGATCTTTCTTGAAGATAATTACCCCCTCGTCCTTGGGCAGTAATGGAAGAAGTTGTTTCAGTGCAAATGTGAAACACTGCCCTTGCCTCCCTCCTAGAGCAAATAGCTTGTGTTCCACAGAAATTGGAAGATCTGCCTGTAGCTCAAGGAATAAACTTTTCAGGCCTTTACACAACTGAGTCAAAATGAGTGGTTTAATTATTATTTATGGCTTTATGGGCTTGTCTGAGTGCTGCCTTCTTGGTACAGAAGTTGGCTGGAATTTGGCCCAAGTACCTTATGCTGCTAGTGCAGGGTTGTTCACCTGGTGTGTAAATTATTGGTGTGGAAAAGTCCAGAGGAATATAAATACCAAGATTGATTACACAAACAACAAAAAAAACCCAAAAATGCTTGCCAGGAAAAAAAAGCAAACCAGTTTTTTTAGACTCTGAGGTCTTTTATTTCTTTTGGTCTGTCCTAGTTGTTAGCTTGTGAGCAGCTAAAGTTGCTTAAAGCAATTTCAAGATGAATTGGGGTGTTAAAGGCAGTGTCTTTTCCTGTTCTATGTTAAATGCTGCAAGTAGTCCTTTGCAGGTTTGTTTTGAAAGAACATCAAAAGGAACCTGTTTTCTCTTGCTCTAGAATACCAGGTTCTGGTCTCATTTGTTGTACTTCCTAGGGAGCTAAAGTGACTTCCATACTTGAGTTTGCCTTTGATTTAAAAGCTTTGAATGGAACAGACCAGGCAAGTTCCTTTTTCTTTGTGCTTACCTTAATTGATCATTTGGATGTGGCTGGGTTTTGACCTGGTATTTTCAAGAACGTTTGGAACCAAAACTTGCATGAATTCTATAAGTAGTAGGACCAACTGAAATACAAGGAGAAAAATACAAGCTGTTACATGCTAAGCCCTTGTACTTTAACAGCAATGGAGACTATATTTTGATAGCCTCTTCTTTGAAGAAGTCATTTTTTGATATGCAGACAATGAGCTAAAACATTGAGAGTTAAAAGAACATTTTCACTCACTGCTGCATCGTTTCATTGCAGGTTTTTAGCACTGGACAAACCTTCAAGTCTGATTATTTATTTGTTTTGAGCTTATTGCCTCCCATGCTTTGTGTACTGTTGTCAAAATGTTCAACTCTGCCAGTATTGGTATGTAAAAACACTTGGCTTTTCTGATATTAATCTCTCTGCTTAAGCATGGTGTAGGAAGAGCAGCAGCACTGGCTCATGTGCTGTACAACACAAATCTGACTTTTCAGCTAGAGCTCTGAGCAGACCTGACTCAGAACTCAGGGTTACAAGTCTGATGGAAGGGCTGCAATACCTTCTGATGGCAAAGATTCAGACCAAATGTGGGGTTTGTCCCACTTTCAGCTGTGGTTAGGTGGAACACACACACACACACTCTCTCCAACTGTACCTTCGTTCCTTGAGTTCAGGCCACTGCCATATCATGGACATGCAGAAGCATTGAGTGCTCTCCAGCCGTGACTCAGTCCCTGTTAATGAAGTGGGGCAAGAGGCAAGCATGTGCTGTCTGCCAGAGTTTATGGTCTGTCTTCACCTGAAGTTTCCCAGTCTGGGGACTTTGGGCAGCGAGGAGCTGGCAGAGTTGTGCCAGCCTGGCTCCGGGAGGAGTCGGTCGCTGCCTGATGGTTTCAGCCTTGCTCGTGAGGTGGCTGTGGAAGTTGGTTCCTGCCATCACACAGAAGGTCCTGTGGCTGATTTGGAGAGGCTAAAAGGCACACAGAAGTTTGCCCTCCTGTGGGTACCCTTAGGAATTCCCCTGAAGTGTTGCCCACCACCTCTGGAACAGGATGGGCACTGGGCAGTTCATTTCCAGGGGAGTTTGTAGCAACTCAGGTGGAGCTTTAAAAGTATTTTGGAAAGCATGTTTGGTTTGTTTCTGGAATGTTGCCTTAAATGTTTTCCTGTTGGCAAGTACACATGCTTTTGGGGTTTTTCTGTCACTTTTCATTGGCCTTGGTGAGGTTTAATTTGGAAATGAACTTGTCACTCGAATCCATGTTCCTTCAACATGATGGAAACAGCTTTTCTGATACCCCTTTACTTGTGACTACCAGAGCTCCTCAGCTACAGCCACAGTGAGGCTACATGGAGCCTTCAGGTGCAGGTGCAGCCATCCCTTGGGCTGGGCTTGTGTAGAAATAGGGTGAGGAGTGAATCTGTCCATCTTTAATGACTGCATTTCTTAATTGCAGACTTCAAATCAACCGCAGCCATGAAGGATCCGAGCCGCAGCAGTACCAGCCCCAGCATCATCAGTGAAGATGTGATCATTAATGGGCACTCTCACGAAGATGACAATCCCTTTGCAGAGTACATGTGGATGGAGAATGAAGAGGAGTTCAACAGACAGGCAAGTCATTTCTTTCAATACATGTCACATGCTTCCCCATATTCTAGCTGAAGGGAGAGGTGCTGTGGCTTAGCAACAAGACTGGGAATCCTTTAGAGACAGGGTGTTTTCATAGGCTTGCTAGAGCAGTCCTGAGGAACAGGCAGATCTCAGTTTCTCTGGCAAGAAATACTGTTTTCTGTAGTCTTGGTGGAAAATATGGGATGTGTGGCATGTTGTAATGCACCTACTTCTGCAAGAGGGCGGGGAAAAAGAAGTTGACAGGCTTCAGGTGGCACTTTGGAAGGGCTGGGTCCTGCCAGGCTGCCAAGCTGCGGAGAGTTACGTGTCCAGACCTGCTGGCTGTGGCTGTTCTTAACTGGGTAAGTCCAGGCACATCCCTGTCTAGGCTGTTCCTCAGGGAGCTGGTGGTAGAGCTGTTGGGTGACAGTCCTGTTTTTGTTGCTTAATACATCAGTGCCTTACAGCTGGCCTTTGCAATCGGGTTGGAAGGAAGCCTGAGCTTCATCCTTCACCTTGCACCAGGACGTGGTTTTCTCTCCTGTGGAGGCTGGGAACAGCCTACCCCTGCACTGCCCCTTTCTTACTCAAAACTTGATCTTTGTACTCAAGTAGCTGCTTTCTCTGCACTCCAGCACAGTGTGGCTGTGCTGAAGTCTGAGATTCTGAAACAGGATATATCTGCTGCCCTCTCTAGGGTGCCAGCAGGGCACAAAGCTAATCTGCAATTCAGGTTGCTTGGAAAATCTACATTCTCCTGTGCATAGGCCAGGGTGCTCCCAGTGTCGCTTCCTGTTTGGTGGCTTTTTCCTCCTGGGGACTGCACTGTAGTTAGCATACAGGATGTGTAGTTCTTGGGGAAGGAGCTGAGAATTGTGCTGTGAATAAACTGTTTTTCAGGTAGGGACTCCATTTTCAGAGAAGAGGAGAGGTGAAAGCCTGAGAGGGAGAATGGTCTCACTCAGGCAGGCAAACAGTATGGCAGCCTGGTCACCTGCCGCTGCAGGCACATCTCTTTGGGAACCTGAGTGAGTTATTACACTTCAACTGGACAATACAAGCAGGCAATATTAATTTCAAGACATTTGGGGAGTTAAATATTATTTAGTACTTCTGGAGCTGCCATTGGAGGCAGCTGTAGGTGTATGACCATGTAACAGAAACCCTGGAGCTGGGCAAGCCCTCCTGAAACACTAGCTGGTGGCTGCATGCCCATGGCTGCCTTGACCCATACACTTGATGGAGGCAGTGCCTCAGCAGCAGGACTGGCTGGAGATTGCTGTCCTTGCTGGAGTGCTTCCTGGGTACACCACCAAGTCAGTGTTCTTGTGGACTTTGAGTTGTCTGGGCAGTGGCTTAAAGTGTATGGTGGTGAGTCCCTGTTCCCCAGAGCTGTGTGTTTTCAGCACCAAGGCAGGTTGTGAGTGTGTTTGCCCCCAGCACAGGGGACCTAGATCTTGCAGGTATCTTGAAGTCTGGCATTTTTTGATTTGGTATTTGTGGTATGTAACTGAATTTCCATTTTAGGATTAAGTGTGTGTTTGATTTCAGAGTGAAGGACAGATAGGAAAACTTGTTCCTGCTTCCATTGAGTGAACTTTTAAATCTGTCCTGAATCTTTTTTCCACTGCCTTATGTCTGGCAAGTCATTCACACCAGCTTCAGTTTCTGTGCTTTCCACTCAAGTGAAGCCATGCAGGACATGGAAAATTTGTCAGGATGAACTCCCTCCAAAGCTTGTTTACTGAACAACCAGGCAAAACTTTCCTCTAGTCTTTGCAGTGTGTGTGAGTTCTGCAGCAGTTGGGTTCTGCCTGTAGTGCAGCAGGTCAGCGTTCTGAAAACTGTGACATTAAGGCCTGCTAAGATCAGGCAGAGTTCCTTAGGAGAACTACACTGGGTGAGTGCATAAGCTACAGCCAAGGAGATGCTGCTTGTTCCAGGAGACAGGCATGGCTATTTTTTTTCCTAGGAATATTGCAGAATCCCTTCCCAGGGAGTGAGCCTGGCTGCATGTGTTGTGCCTTGTTCTCTTCCTCACAGGTGCAGTGAGTTCAGTCCTGACTCATTGGTACAACTGAAATTTTTGCTTGGAACCATCATTTTCCTTTTCCTTTTGCTCAGAGCAAGCTGCAGAGAGAACAGCTAGTCCTGGGGTTTCCTCTGCTGTTCCCATTTAACTGCAGCCCAAGTTCCTGGGATAAAGCACTTGTCTACATTGGAAAATTCAAGCTGCTTGCCTTCCTGCAGCACAAGTATGGTGTTGTGCTAGGAGTCCTATTGCAGAGCTCAAGGAAAGGAACAAACCTTGGGAGAAAGGCCCAAGCTCTCAGTAAGTTTGTTTCTTCTCCTTGTATAGATTGAAGAGGAGCTGTGGGAGGAGGAATTTATCGAGCGCTGCTTCCAGGAGATGCTGGAGGAAGAGGAGGAGCATGAGTGGTTTATTCCAGCCCGTGACCTCCCACAAACAATGGATCAAATCCAGGACCAGTTCAATGACCTTGTTATCAGTGACAGCTCATCACTGGAGGATCTGGTGGTAAATTCAGTTTCTCCTCCTATTTCTAAAGCTTGACATCTCTCGTTGTCCAAGGCTGATTTTTGTTGCTGATAATGGCAGGGGAAAATCCTTTACACGTAGGCCAGAGGCTCTTAAACCCTGCCTGGTGGTGGTGGAGGGTGACGTGTGAGACAGTTGGGTAAGGGATGCTTCCTTGAATGAGGTGACTTACTCAGTGGTTTTCTTCATAACCACATGGTGCCTTTCCCAGCCCATGGCATAAATCCAAGTGGTTTTGGGTATGTGTGGTACCTTCTGAAAGAAAGGCAGTGAGCGAAGTCGCTGAGCCTGTGAGGTGCCTTTGGTGACAGCACTGCTAGAGTTGAGTTCAGCCTCTGTTTTTGTGCTGGGTAGATACTAGCTGTGTTCTAAGGTCTGTTTTGGATTGTGTGAAGCAGAGCAGAGAAGGGGAAAGTAGCTAAACTGATTATTTGCCTCTTGCTGTTTGACTTCTATCCAGAGATTAACTAAAAGGGAAGGGCAGTGTGTGCATATTTTCCTTTCCAAAACACAAAGTTACTGGTGCAGAGTACAAAACCCACACTGTCATCTCACACAGCTGCTGTGAAATCCAGATGCAAACTCCTACTTTTCTAAGCTTAAGCAGTTGCAGGCAGCAGTTTTAGACTCATCAAAGAATCACAAAAGCCAAATCCTCCATTTCTTTATCATAAAGAGCTCATTTTGGAGATAGGTGCTGGCTGCTCACCTTGAACTGCAGGATGTTGAACAGCAGCTTGCCAAGTGGGAGGGTGGGGTAGGCACAGACATAGAAATGAAAAAAATCAGCACAGTGCCTGTATATGCTACATGCTGAGAAGTGGCTTCACTGAGAAGTGGCTGAGAAGTTCCTGGGACAAGTCTGCTGTTGCTTAAATAAACAAGATCTGAAAACCTCATGGCACATTTTAACAGCTCAACTTCAGAAACAGCTACTTCAGCATTAAGCAACATTACAGTACCTGGTGCATGCCTTTGGATCTCTTTGTTTCATATTCCCTGAGCCTTCCTCTGACTGGACTGTCCAGAGGGTGCTGAGGGAGGATGGATAATTCAGGTCCTAGCACTAGGAGTGGGATTTTCTAGTGATAGTGGAGCCTTTTGGTCTAGGCAAAGCCTTGTTAGGTGCCTGACAGTTGCTCTAAATCCCTCAAGCACTGCTGATGCTGTCTGCCTAGAGTTGTATTCAGTGTGAACGTGGAAGATGAAAGTAATGATTCACCTCGACTTCTGTTTTTCCCTTCCTCAGGTCAAGAGTAATCTGAATCCAAACGCAAAGGAGTTTGTCCCTGGGGTGAAGTACTTAAATATTTGAGTAGACTGGGTCCTTTCTTGGTGGATGTAGCACAATTTCCACACTGTGAAGCCAGTATTAGAAGATTTAATTGTAAAAGCTCTCTCTTCTTGTCACTGTGTTACACTTATGCATTGCCAAAGTTTTGTTAGTCTTGCATGCTCAATAAAAGTGCTGAGACTGTTACTAAGTTAATCTGTCAAAGGGGAATGGAGCCCTGTGGGGGCCTGGCTCTCTGCGGTGAGGTCAGAAGCACCAGTCAAGTTAAGACAAAAGTACCACGTTTCTAAACCTTCTGCAGACTCTGTCTTTTTAACTAGGACTTGGAATTTGCTAAGGGTGGTCTGTTTTTAACTAAAGATCTGTTAACTGGTGCTAGTTTGCACCTGATAATGCCTTAATTTAAAAGTGAAAGCAAGGCTCTCTGATTGTTATGCAAATTAGCTAACTTTCCTTTGGGATACCAGTATTGTTACTAATGGTGATTTTTCCCCTTACAAAACTTCATGCTCCCTCGAAGCAGCGTGAGCTTTAACAGCAACTTTACAGACCTGTGCAGAGTCGTAGATCTCAGCTACCCAACTAACACCCAGGCTATTGGAAGGAAGAAATTCCCTGTACTTTGCAGTGTGTTGCCATGTTTGAAACCTTTCACTTCCTGATTCTCTTGAAGGAGATGTGAGTTTCATCACAGTTTCTCCTGGGACCCCAGATCCATACATAGCACTGCCTATGTAACTTTTAGTGTACAACTCGATTCTAGCAGGATTTAACCAGGAAAACCCTAGCATTAGTGATTTGAGTGGTGCTTTTCCCTTGCTTTGTTTAATCATCACTACACAATAGTCTACAGCACAACAACTTTGTTTTGGTTTTTGTTTTCTGGGGTTGTTTTGTTTTGTTTTGTTGGGGTTTTTTTTTTTCCTTTATTAAAGCTAGAACAGTTTTGGCTTCTTAAACTTCATCTTTGGGTAGGTTAAGCTGCCATACGTGTTCAGTGTGAATAGTGTTTTAAGTTGAAAATATTGTAAAAAAATTATATTTTTTCAAAAATATTTAAAAAAATAAATAATAGTAGAACTGATGTGGTGGTGGTTGTGCTTGTGCTTGTCTTGGGAGTCTGCATCTCCTGTGGAAACACTGGTGGCAGCGTGGGGAGGAAAGGGAGGACGTGTTGGGTACGCTGGCTATGGGGCTGTTGGGAACACGATAGCCCAAGATACTCACCCAAGGTTGGACTCTGACTGCTCTTTTATTCCTTCCCTCCTGCTCTGCATGCTTGCCTGGGCATATTTTCCTTGGTTCTCACTGCTGCTAATCCCAGTTCGGCTCCAGCACTGCTGGCAGCACGGCCAGTCCTTGTTAACAGCTGATGGCACTATAAAAAGCCCTGGTGCTGCTCAGGGCGTGCAGCCACAGGCTCTGGCACGGTGGCAGCTAGAGGTGAGAGCCAGAGGGTTGCAGGAGGCTGTGGGCAAGGGGGGTGGTGGTGGTAGTGACACCTGCAGCAGCCCTCGGACCCCACTCTGACCCACAGCTGCTTCATAACTTTGCCCAGCCTTGCTGTTAATGTTCATAGGTGGCCAATACTAGGAGCAGTTTCTTCCCCAAAAGGGTTGTCAAGCCCTGGCACAGGCTGCCCAAGGCAGTGGTGGAGTCACCATCCATGGAGAGGTTTAGTGGTAGACTTGTGTTAATGGTTGGACCTGATGATCCTAGAGGTCTCTTCCAACCTTTAACAATTCTATGATTCTATGTTAATATATTTTTCTTTAAGGTCCAATTAAACCAAATAGAAGCCTTTCAGAAATCATGCAGCACTGGAGGATGAGAAGGGTGAGACAAAGCTTCTATGTTACCCTACAAGGATAAGCACATCTGTGTGCTGGGCTTATGCCAGGTGGATGAACCCCTCTTAGAAGAATTCAGTCAGAACAACTCATTTTGCTTTTGCTCTGCAAAATACTCATTGCAATTATCCCAAGCTCCTGACTGTGTGATACCTTCTAACCTGAGAGCTGCTCCTAGAAGCAGTAAAACACTTCTGGCTTTTCCACTGACTTGAAGATAGCTTAGATTTGAGCACCTGAAGACAGAAGGTCAGGAAATAACATACTACCGTACCCTGGCTTATTTTTAGCTGGAGTGGGAGTTTCAACAGAGAGACCACAGCTGGCAGCAGTTGCTTGTTGGTGAGCTTCCTTCCCCTAGGATCAGCCTGGGTGTGATTAGCTCAGGATGGTTGGCAACAGAGTGCTGCTGCTGGGAGCCAGCTTGTTGTGAAACAGACACAGTTTGGTCGCTTTGTTTTTTTCCCCGCTGTATCCCAGCCAGCTGTACCATGACGGGAGCTTTAGGGGAGAGGTGAACTTCCCTCTGGTCTGTGCAAGGGTGGGAGCTGCTGCTCTCCATTGCAGCCCCTGCTCTGTTTGGAGTGTGGGACTAGAGTAGGGCTGACAGCATGCTACTGTGCTGGTGGTTGCTGAGTAGCACTGGCACAGCATCAAGGCTTGCTCTTGCTCTTTCTCTTGCTCTGGCCTCAGCTAGTAGGCTGGGAATGAGTGAGAAGCTGGGAAGGGGGCACAACAGACCATAAGGGTGTTGCACACCGTGTAAGGTTGTGCTGTGTGACAAAACTGGGACAGCAGCAGAAGAGAGGAAGCACTTCCACTGCTCTGGGCATGGCTGTGCCTGTGGGAGGTGGCAAGTGATTGTATTTGCATCATGGGGGTTTTTTGGTGGTTGTTTTTTCCCCTCTTACTAAACTGTCCTTGTCTCAACACACAGATTTTCTCACTTCTGCTCTCCCTGGGGAGGAGTGAGTGGCTGTGCCACCATGCCATTGTGCACAGACTGTGACAGGGTCATGCAGTGCTGGCTTCAACTTGGCATTTTGGTGCCAAACCCAAGCCCAGAAATGGGTTTGACTGTTGGCAGAGAGGCCGTCAGCTGCCTTCTACGGGGGACCAGCACAAGGCAATGCTTCACTGGAGTGGCCAGCACGGAGCTGGTTGGCCACTGCTCCCTGAGGCAGGAAGGGTTTGCAAAGGGCTTGTGCTGAATCACCCCTCCCCCTGTGCTGGGATTTGGGCAGAAGCCCACCAAATGTGGTTGCTAGGGCTGGATGAAATCTGGTATGTCTCCACATTGGGCAGCCCAGGAGGGATCATGGGAAACTGCTGATACCTTCCCGATGCAGGAGGGACGTGGGTTTAGTGCAGGATGCAGTAAAGACACTGACAGGGCAAGTGGGCTTGGATTTTTATTTATTGTTTATGTATGATCTTAAACCAGGCATCCTAACGCTGTTCTGGATACCCTACCCCCACGCTGGGTAGCCCTGCCAAAGCTGAGAGCACAGCATCAAAATTTGTCCCCCAGAGTGGGAGTTCATGGCTCTGAGAGCTCTGGCTTGCTCTGTTGGTGGCTAACGAGCTTCAGGAAGTGGCTAATGAACTTCACAAGTGCTGAACAAGTCTCAACCAGCTAAAGCTTGAAGTGGAGCAATGACACAGGGGGTCACTGGTGGTCCCCAGGCAGGTGCCTCAGGAGCTTGGGATGTCCTTGAAAGGCAACTTGGAGTTTCCCTAGCCCTGTGTTCAAGATGGAACACCAGAAGTCTTGGTTTTGGACTTGATGGGTGCTAATAAACTCCAATGCCACCCACAGGAGCTCGGCTCAGCTTCTCTGGTGCTGGGGCACGAACCCTCCAGTTGCTCAGACCTTCGTGCACACAGAGAGCCCCTCCGCCGTATCCTGCCCATCTGCAGGCGCTGCTCTGCTGGCCCTCCCCCGGCCCTTAAAGCCGGTGAACACCGGGCAGATGGGCACGTGCTTCAGCCACGGGCTCCTCCGCACCACGCTCATCCCGAAGGGGAAGTCGTAGCTCCTCAGGCTGGCTTTGGAGGCGCTGTCCGAGTGTGCGCCCGCCTTCCACTGCACCAGCCCTCGCTCCTCTTGCGTCCCTGCGGCAGCCGGCACCACGTCAGCCCAGAGTCTGGCCGCTGCCTGTCTGCGGCTGGGATGCCCAGCACCACTCTCTCCTCGCCCTGTGATCTCCTCTTGCAGCTCTAAATCAAAATTAATCTGCTTCCAACCCCCCACTGCTTCCTGCCCCTCCCTCCATGTGCTTCAGTTACCTGGGATGGTGTTGTCCAGGATGAAGGCGATGGTCCCACCCACAAACATTTCCGTTGTTAGCAGCACCGTCAGTATCTGGTCCAGCTCAGGGACACCTGCAAGAGTGGGGAGACTGAGCTGGGCTGTGCTGGGCCAGATCTGCCCAATTAATTGGTGCTTCCTGTGGGACCTGCCCTCCTCTCCCTAGAGACCCAAACTGGTGTTCCGCTGGGCTCAGTACTGGGGCTTCTTCTGCCTAATAACTCTGTCAATGATCTGGATGAGGGGATTGAGTGCACCCTCTGTAAGTTTGCAGGTGACACCAAGTCAGGAGGAAGCATTGATCTGTTGGAGGGTAGGGAGCCTCTACAAAGGGATCTCACCAGGCTGGATTGATGGGCAGAGGCCAATGGGATGAGGTTCAAAAAGGCCAAGTGAGAGGTCTTAGACTTGCGTTGGAACAAACCCATGAGCATTTAAGGCTTGGGGCAGTGTGGCTGGAGGGATGCTTGGGAGAAAAGGACCTGGAGGTGTTGGTTGACAGCAGCCGAAGATGAGCCAGCAGTGCACCCAGGTAACCAAGAAGGCCAACAGCATCCTGGCTTGGTTCAGCACTAGCTGTACTCAACATTGATGAGGCTGCATCTCAAATCCTGGGTTCAGTTTTGAGCCGCTCACTACAATAAGGACATTGAGGTGCTGGAGTGTGTCCAAAGAAGGACAACAAAGCTGGTGAAGGGTCTAGAGCCCAAGTCTTGTGAGGGGCAGCTGAGGGAATTGGGATTGTTTAGCCTGGAGAAAAGGAGTCTCGGGAGAGATATTCTCACTCTCTACAGCTCCCTGAAAAGAGGCTGGTCTCCCAGGTAACAAGGGACAAAAGGAAACAACCTCAAGTTGTGCCAGGAGAGGATTAGGTTGGACATAAGGAACAATTTCTTCCCCAAAAGGGTTGTCAAGTCCTGGCACAGGCTGCCTGGGGCACTGGTGGAGTTACCATCCCTGGAGGGGTTGAAAAGCTGTATAGGTGTAGTGCTGAGGGACGTGGTTTAGTGGTGACCTGGCAGTGCAGTAATGGTTGGACTTGATCTTAAAAGTCACTTCCAACCAAAACTAGCCTATGATTCTAAAACTGGAGTTTTTTGTGGTGGGCAGGTACCTGTGTTAATGGCATTGGGGTGGGAATCCAGGTAGTTTGGCAGTGTCAGCCCAAAAAACATGGCAAAGCCTAGCACGAAGAGGTTGCGGGAGGAGTTCATGTCGACGAACTGCAGGTTGGAGAGGCCGACAGCCGTGATCATGCCTGCCAGCAGAGACAGTGGCTGTGCTGCAGGTGGGCAGAGATGCCCACACTGTTGCTGTCAGCTGGGAGCAAGCCATCGGGGGGGGCTGCCCTCAAAGGCTGTGAGGGGCTTTCAAATAGAGCCCAAAGCCTCAAAGCCCACGCAGCATCACTGGGCTCAGCAGCCCCCCAGTCTTCAGGGAAACGGCCCGGGGCTGATGACAAAAGCGCTCCGGGTTTGAGGGTGGCTGGGGTGAGGTTACCGAATAGGGTGCAGAACATCCCACCGAGGATGGGGTCGGGCAGGGAGGCAAACAGGGCCGTGAACTTGCCAATAGTCCCCAGGATGAGCATGATGCCAGCCCCATACTGTATCACCCTCCTGCTCCCCACCTGCATGGAGAGACTGACAGTGGGTGAAAGTGCCCATCCACTGATGAGCCAGGACCTGTGTCCAGCCCCAGTACCTTCGTGATGCCCAGGACACCAATGTTGGGGCTGGAGGAGGTGGAGCCGTTGCCGGTTCCCAGCAGTCCCGCAATGATGCAGGAGACACCTTCTGTGAAAATGCCTCTGAGGAACAACGAGAACAAGCTGGTGCCTGCCACTGCTATGCTGCAGCATCCCTGCCTAGTCCCCAGGGGTGCCATGGTGTGGGCAGGGTAGCAGGAAGGGGCAGTAGACTGTACCTGTTAATGGCATGCACAGGGGGAGCAGGGGCTCCTGCCAGCCGGGCACAGGAGTAGTAGTCCCCAATGGACTCGATGATGCCCGCCAGTGTGGCACTGAACATGCCCAGCACGGCCGCTGAGGTCACCGTGGGCAGACCCCACTGGCCTGCCCAAGGGGCAGAGGAGGGTGTCAGGGTGCAGGGAACCCCAGGACCTAGCCCCCCTGCTGCTTTGGGGCTCCCCTGGGTGCTCCCTAGCCCTGGTGTTGCTGCACCAGGTCCCTGCATCCCCCAGGGCCAAAGGGTATTGGAGGACCTGCATGCCATGGGGCTGCCTCACACTCACAGGGGTAGGGGACCCGAAACCAGGGTGCCACGGACAGGATCTCTCCCCGGGCATCTGTCCTGGCCTTGTAGCCGTACACATTAGGCTGGCTGGGGAAGACACCGTTGCACGTCAGCAGGTAGCAGAGCAGCCACACCACCATGATGGCCAGGATGATCTGGGGGGTGGGGGGTAGAAACCGGGAATGCATCCTGCTTCAGTTGCCAGATGTGGAGAAAGGGGGGATTGTGGGGGTGCCCCAGCACCCGGCAGCTCTCCCCCAGTCCCTACCGGGAACATCTTGAAGATCTGGACGCGAAGCAGGACAAAGCCCTTGCCCCACCGGTAGCCAGGCAGACAGACAGTGACATTCCGCAGGTACTGGGCAAACAGAACAACCAGGACAATGGTCCTGGGGGGAGAGAGAGATGAGATCACTTATGCAGCATGCTTCTGGCTCCATGGGGGACACCCCTATGCCCTTGTTCCTCCCCTCCCTGTCCCCATGCCATACAGCACAGCAATTCCCCAGTGGGAGCCCGCTCGCTCGCTGGCTGCCTGGAAGACCGAGAGCCCAATGAGGGACACAGTGGGGGTGACCGTCAGTGGCCCGATGTAGCTGAGCAGTGTCCCGGGAAGCCCCAGCAGCCCGATGACCACCTCCACCAGGCTGGACACCACAATGGCTCCCTGGATCTGCAGGGCAGGGAAAAGGGGGATCAGCAGCCCACCAGGGATATTGTGGTCCCGCAAGGGTGGTGGTGGGGGTGTACCTCTCGCATGCGGGGCTGCCAGATGTGGGAGGTGTTGAGCGGCAGCGTCCAGTTGCCATAGATCTGCTCTGGAGATGGAGGGGGATAAGGTGGTCCCTGGGGAGGAGGAGGAGCAGCTGGACCCTGCACCCCCTCTGCCCTCACCTTCGGGTGGGCATCGCCACTTCTCCAGGGCCAGGATGGACTTGGCAGGGACGAGGAAGGCCAACGCGCTCGCCTGGAAGAGGGGCAGCCTGGGGGGGGACGAGAGGGGATGCCTGCACCCACAGCCTGGGGATGAGCAAGGGGGTCCTCATGGGGGGCACAGCTCTACCTGATGCCCACGGTGGTCTGGATGAGGGTGGTGATGCCAACACAGGTGAAGATGGTGCCAATGAGGTAGCTAACAGTGAGCTGGTCCTTGCCCACGCACAGGCTCTCAGCCAGCAGGAAGGGGACAGCAATGGTGCCACTGAAGCAGGTCAGGTAGTGCTGGGGAGCAAGGGGGGAGCTCAGTGGAGCTGGGGTGCTGTGGGTGCCCCACACCGCGGGGAGCAGGGACTTGGGCTCTGCCAGTGGGAGCTACCTCCCCTCCAGGCCATACCTGGAAGCCAAGCAGGATGCAGAGGTACCAGGGGGGCACATCCTCGATCTTGTAGAGCATGTCCACCTCCGGCCGGGTGGGCCTGATGCCCACCCCAGGGTCCTGGTGTGTGGGGGCACAGCTCAGCTCCAGCTTGCTCTGAGAGCTGAGGGTGGAGGGGACCCCACACACTGTCCCTACAGGTGGTCCCATGGGACCCCCTGCACCCTGAAACATGAGGAGGGGACCCAACTGGCTCGTCAACATCTGATAGTGTCTTACAGGAGGATTCGGGGTGGGTGTCGTGCTGCCCTCGGGGGTGCCCAGGTACTCACCCTGCCTGCTGCAGGCAGCTCCTTCCCAGGGGGATGTGGAGAGCCGGCAGTGGTGAGAGATGCATTCCCATTCTGGCAGTGAGGGCGAGGCGGGAGCTAGGTCAGTGTTGTCCCAGGTGTCCCATGGGAACAGGGCTGGGCTCTGCCCCAGGGACACAAAGGCCACTGAGCTTTGATTTGGCATGTGCGGCCGGTCAGCCCGACCCAGCACCAGCTCTGAGCCATGAGAGGAGTCTGGGCTCCAAAACCCACCGGTCCCCACATGATGGTTTGTCCCTAAGGGAGGATGGAGGAAGGTCCCTACTGGCCTTGGGGCGGCAGGAAGGATGGCAGAGCCTGTCCCAGCCTCAGTGTCCCAGCATGTCCCTTTGGTCCTGTCCTTCGCCACAGTCCACAGTCCCTCCCAACCTTTCCCAGTCCCCACTGGGCATCACAGCCCTGAGCTGACTATCACTGGGACCAGTACCCCCAGTCACCCACTTCACCCCCCCACTGCTCAGGGGTAAGGCTGAGAAGGGGATGGGGATAGGGACGGGGACAAGGACAGAGGCTGCATTCACCTGGGGCTGAGCCAGGTCTCCTGAGCGGATCCCCATCCTCCGACGACGTGGCCCTGATGGCGATGTCACCTCACGGGGGGTTTTATGGCCGTGGGAAGGACTTTAGTCACTACCACCCGGGCCGTGGCGCGGGATGGCAGGCTGGGAGGCAGCCATTGGCTGCGGGTTGTGAAACCAGGGAGTGCTACCTTGGGGACAGATCAGCTATTAACTCCTTTAATTAGGGCTGGCACGGCCGGTGGGGCCGGGGCACTCCTGCCGTGAGCACCGTGTTGGTAAACCATTAGAGCTGGTGGGTTACAGAGTAATACTTGGCTTGAGGGGGGGTCTGGTGACCCGGGGCACCGGCTGTTTATCGGCATCCTCCCGGCGTAGCCCGAGACTCGACACTTTTCCGGGTGTCAAAGGACAGTGGCAATGCCAGTGATGGGCAACTTCAGGAAGATGCCCACCTTCTGGCACGTGTCGGCTCTCACTGGGGACGAAGTCGGCTCCGAAGGTCACCGGGGCATTAAGCATTAACTGCACCGGGGCTACAGCTCGTTCTGCAGCACCTTGGGGGGGGCTGGCCCCTCAGCCTTGCCACCAGCACAGGCTCCCTTCTCCCCGTGGCAGAGCAGCTCCCGCAGGGCTGCTGGGCCCTGCCGGTGTGCCTCATAGATCTGTGCCTCTCCCTGTTCGCCCACGTAGCTGTGGCACATCTTGGACAGCCTGCGAGGAGACAGGTGTGGGTCATGCTGCATCCCCCTGCCATGACAGGAAGGAGCCAGTGACCAGCACAGCCCACATTGCCAACCCCCCAGCTTACCTTCCTGGCCAGGGTCCACCTGTCACCATCACACTCATGAGCTGCTGCCTTGGCAGTCCTGGCCCCGTCAGCCGCTTCTCCCCATGCAGCTCCTGCACCCCGTAGCTGTGGGGAGAGTCGGGCATTGGTGAAACCCCGGTCCGTGGGGACACCTCCATCCCTGGGGCTGCCTCCATCGCTTTGGATACCCTCATCCCTGGAAACACCTTCATCCCTCGAAACACTCCCCTCCCTTGGGACAACTTCATCTCTTTGGACACTTCCATCCCTTGGAAAACACCTGTCCCAAGGGACGTCTCACTCACCTCTCCCAGCCCTGAGAGCAGCTCCTCTCCAGCACTTCCATGTAGTCAGACTCACTCAGCGCCTTCCTGCCCACCTTCCCCTCTGCCTTGCGCAGCTGCTCCTCAATCTGGGGTAAAAAAAGGGCAGAAACTGGCCACTGAGGGTGGCTTTATCCCTGTGACCCCACTGCAGAGTGGGGATGCGGTCCACACCCTCTTCCTTGTGGCCATTGGCAGCTGAAACACTCTTGTATGGCCTGATAGGTCCTTAAGTAGCTGCAAAGGGCTTGCTGGCCCTAGAGGGCTTTTTCGGACTGCCGGTGGGGGACTGCCACCATCAAGGCCCCTCAAGGGAGCCAGCAGCACCGCCCAGGCCACAGCATCCTCACAAGGACCCTCTCTCCCGGTTCTGAAGTGCCGTCTCCCCAGTTCCCACCTGGAAGACGATGGCGTGGCAGGCGTCGCAGCGCAGAGACTGGGGCATGTGGGGCGAGAGCCGTTCCTCGGGGCTGAGCTGGGGAGCGGGGATAGAGCGGGCTGAGGCGGCAGGGGGTTGCCCACACATGTCCTCGGCCCCCGTCCCTGCCAGCAGGCTCAGGGCCAGCCACGCACCCAGCACCGGCCCCATCCTGCCGCGATGGCCGAAGTGCGGCGGCGGAGGCGTGGGGTGGCTATAAACCCCCTCCTCGCTGCCGGGCTGGCGAGCAGGCAGTGGTGCGTGGCCGATGCACCTGCATCCGGCTGCCGCGGCCCCATCCATCCCCGGGGTGTCGGGGAGGTGTGTGTGTGTATGTGGGGTGTCCCCAGCTGACTGCCTACTCTCTGGGAGGTTTTGGGTGTGAACCAGTTCTGTAACGTCTCCTCGACCCAAATCCTTCTTGGCACAGTGTGCAACTTTCTGAGGTGTGGATTTGGGGGTCAAGGATGGGGCTTGGGGCTGGTATTTGGGTTTCAGGGCTGGGGGCTCAAGGCTGAGATTTAAGGTTCAGGACTGGGATTTGGGGTTCAAGGGCTGGGGTTTGGGGATTGAGGTTCAAGGGCTGAGGTTTGAGGCTCGGGAGCGGGGTTTGAGGTCCAAGCATTAGGGCTCAGGGCTCACTGATGGCTGCAGAGCCCTCTCCTGCTCCCAGGGATTGGGATTCATCTGGCAGCCACTCCAGGGCAGACAGACTGTGGAGCCTGAGTGTCTCAGCTCCTCGAAGAGGGAGCCCCTCACACCCCCTTTACAGACTACACCAACACAGAATGACTCTGCAGGTTTTAACGCTGTCTCTGCATTTTTATTACTATTTTGGGTAGTTGATGCTGCAGCCACGGCTATGGACAGCTGGCAGTGACCAGGCCATCGTCCTCCTGTGCTAACCAGCCCTGGTCACCCTCAGGATGGGTCTAGCACTATGGGGGTGAGCAGAGGCTGTGCATCTGGTCCCTTTGCTGCCCAAAGCCCATGACTTCAGGCTCCTACCCAGGTTTGCCAGGTGCTCACACTGGAAAATATCCTTTTCCTCCCCATTCTCATGAGAAGCTGGTGAGGTCCAGCCAGTGCCCATTACCCCTCAATGCTTTGCCAGCAGTGGGCACGGGTCTCTCTTGTGTTGGGGCTGATGCTGACTTTGGGGTTAAAGCCCAGCTGCTCAGGAAAGGAAATGCCACACGCATCCTTCTGGCCAAGGATCATCACATCTGGAGCATAGGTCCCTTTCTGGGCTCAGCAGGGCTGGCCTGGGCAGGGGGCTGGCCAGGACTGGGGCCAGGGCTGGCCCTCATCCCTGTGGGGATGTAGTACAGGCTTTCCAGGTACCCGCAATCGGGACCCCCAGTAGTGGGTGGCCCCTCACCCTTGGGAGCAGAGCTGACGGTCCCAGAGAAGCTGTGATTTTCAGCAGCTGGCAGGTCAGGGTGTGCTGGAGAGGGGGCAGAGGGCTGTGAGGGGGCTGGGAGACTCTGGAAGCTGCTATAGGGCATGTAGAGTGGGCCATAGACCCCGGGGGCCATGACCAGGGGGTTGAAAGGAGCCTGGTAGAGCCCTGTGTGCGATGCCACCGGTGGGATGAACACCTCCAGGTACTGCCCGGTCTCAGGATCGTAGAGGGTTTTCAGCTGGGGCTGCCGCGGTGGTTCCATGTAGTAGCATTTCCCACTGTCGGGATCGATGAGCATCCTCCGGTGCCCAGGCAGGTGTGGGATGAAGGGCTTGGGGGGGCTTGGTGTGCTCTTACTGCTCGGTGAGGTGCCATCTGTTCTCCTTAGGAAATGGGAAGCATCCTCGAGGCGAGGCTGGGGCTGGCCTGAGGGCAGTGGCACCGGCTGCTCCACAGTGGCCAGGCCCTCGGGGGGCCGGGACAAGGGGAGCTCAAGGCCAGGTTTGCCCCCGGGCCCTTCCCTGCTGGGCAGGGGACACATACTTGTCCCTAGTGGAGCACTGGTCAGGTTGGGGACCAGAGGGGATCCAAAGGATGAGCTGGCCAAGTTGGAGGCTGATGGCTGCCTGAGGGAAGCAGGGACTGAGTTTATGACCAAAGGGGACCCAAAGGATGAGGTGGCTGGGTTGGGGACCAAGGGGGTCCCAAAGGATGGATTAGGGACTAAGGGACTCCCAAAAGATGTGTTGGTTGGATTGGGGACCAAGGGGGTCCCAAAGGATGGACTGGGGACCAAAGGGCTCCCAAAGGATGTGTTGGTTGGATTGGGGGCCAAGGGGGTCCCAAGGGATGGATTGGGGACTGAAGGGCTCCCAAAAGATGTGTTGGTTGGATTGGGGGCCAAGGGGGTCCCAAGGGATGCATTGGTTGGATTAGGGACCAAGGGGGTCCCAAAGGATGCACTGGCTGAGTATGGCATCAAGGGAGTCCCAAAAGACTTGGTGGTGTTGGAGACCAAGGGCGTCCCAAACGATGTGCTGGCTGTGGGGGCTGATGGGTAGCCTAAGGATGAGCTGGTTGGGTTGGGGACCATGGGGGTCCCAAAGGGTGGATTGGTTGGATTAGGGACCAAGGGGGTCCCAAAAAATGCACTGGTGGGTTTGGGGGCTACAGGAGTCTCAAAGGATGTGCTGTCTGGCTTGGGAACCGAAGGGGTCCCATAGGATGTGCTGGCTGGGTTGGGCTCTGAGGGCAGCTTTGGCATCGGAGAGGATCTGGAGGCTTTCACAGGAATTGCTAAGTAGTTGGAGTTGTCTGCCAGGGCAGCAGGAAGGTAAGGCTCAGAGGCCACTGGCCACTTTGGTACGTGCTCCCAGGCCTTCCTCTGCTCCTGCAGCTGGTCAGAGGGACCTTCGCTGTCCTCCCTGGCTTGAAATGGGGTAGTAGGGCTGGTGTTGCTGGCAGAGCCACTGCTCCCCACCAATCCTCGCTGGCTGCCTGACTGCTTCTGCCTCTGCTCAGCCGCGGGCGGCTCTGGCACACTTCTGGCTGCCGGTTTCACAGACGGTGGGTTCATGCTGTTGCCAGCCGGGGGTCCAGCTTGGAGATCCCTGCTGTCACTGCTGCCATACCCCTGCAGCGTTGACTCAAGCGCCTCAGCATCGTGGAGCCCTCTGGTGCCACTGTGGCCATGTGCCTCCTTTCCCTCTGCGGGACTCGGCGGTGGTGGAGGGAGGAGAAGAGTTTTCTCTGTCCGCAGCACCGCACTGCTCTGAGCCGGGGAGTCCTCCCTGGCCACCGCCGGCTTGGGGTCTGCAGAGGTCCCAAAGGATGCACTGGCCGGGGACCGCCGGCCCACCAGGACGTGGAGGTGGGTCTCCACATGTGGAACCCCCTCAGCTGCTGGTGTCCTTGGTGGCACCCTGAGCTCACTCCTCTCCCTGCGTGGGGGTGATGCTGGTGGCCCCTCCGCCGCGGCCGTTCCCCTCCGCGTGGCCTGGACTCTGGTGATGTGGAGGGGAGAGCCCTGGGACGGCAAGGGACGGCTGCTGGTGAGCTTCGTGGGTCCCGCGGCACAGGCTGGAGGTGGCTCTTGGCCAGCAGGTGCCGGCAGCTCCTCATCCCCCGGCTCCGTCGCTGGCTCTCGGCGTCGGACCGAGGTGCAGTGGATGACAAGTGGGGTGGCCGGTGGCGGCTCCCCGCTGCTTGCCGGTGCTGTGGTGCCACGGGATGCACTGGCAGTCCCAAAGCAGAGGCTGTAGCTGCTCTTCACCAGCTTGCGCACGTCCCGGGGCTGCGGGATGCACCCCTTCCCCTTCTCTTTCGGCTTGGGGGCGATGGCTGGTGGGGACACCCGTGCTGAGGTGCTGGGTGGCTGGCGGGGCACCACTGGTGGTTTCTGCTCCTGCTGGTTCTGTGGCACCAGCCTCACCTCCTGTGCCCGGGTGGCGAAGAGGCGGCCGGGTGGCACGGTGGGGAGTGCCCGGCTGTCGGCCTCGCAGCGAGGGGTTTGGTGGTGGCTGGGGAGGATGGCTCGCTGCCTTAGGCTGGGCCACGGCTTCGGCACCCTCTCAAATCTGGGGGCAACATCCAGCACCTTCCCCACCCCAGAGTGGGCTTCAAACAAGGCACGTGCTCGCCGGTAGCGGGTCCTCTCCGACTCGGGCTCCTCTTCAGCACTGGGCAGCCGGTGACTCTCCAGCACCTCTTGATACTTTATCCTCTCATTGAGTTCATTGAAAGTCTTCTTCAGCCTGCAGACATTCTCCCTTGTTGCCTCACTCAGTACCACCCCCTTGGTGGGATGAGTGGTCGTGGCAGCCACTGGCATACTGCCGCCTTGCAGGTCCTCAGCCGAGAAGCTGCAGTCTGAGCGGGACAGCGAGCTGGACTTGCCCTCCAGGCCATCCCCCAGCAGGTCAGTGCCAGCAGAGGAGGGCCCTGAGGAGGTCGAGCTGCCCCGCAGCCCCTTCTGTTCCATCTTGATCATCTGCTCATACTGCATCTTCTTAGCAAGGACATTTTTCACCAGGCAAGAGGCTGCTCTGGTCTTGTCAGCGTTGGCATCCAGGGAGGCTGTCTTCATGAACTGCTTGTAGTTGAGCCTGAAATCCTCCCCGATGGCCCTGCCCTTGCTGAGGGGTTCCTTCCTGGCGGGGGGCAGGGGTTGGGGAGCCAGGCCGTCCCCCCTGGGCCCAAAACTTGTCTCCTTCCTCTCCTTCCTCTTCAGCAGGATCTGGCGTTTGGGGACAGTCCTCTTCTTGCAGTGGCCCTTCCTGGCCTCCCCGCTCTCCAGCTCCACGTCCACACATTCAAACTGCTCCTTCCCCAGCAAGCCCAGCAGCTCTCCATCCACGCCGACGGGGACTGGCCAGCCCACCCTGCCGTGGGGGGCTGCCACAGTGCCCCGGGGCTCGCCGCTGGCCACCAGCCACCGCCGCGGCCGCCCACCGTCCTCCGACAGCGAGTTGGAAAGGCTGGAGGAGGTGTGGGAGCTGCACATATCGAGGCGAGCACCAGGGATACCCGAGAGGCTGCGGAAAGCCCTGGCCGTCAGTGCCCGCACCTCGCCGTCCGCCTCGTCCGAATCGCTGGGTGTCCCTGCGAGCATCCCCCCGGGCTGCCTGGGCAGCGCCAGCTCCCCGCTGGCAGTGCTAACAGCGGTGGCAGGCTGCCGGTCCCTGCCGTGGGGACCCATTCTGCCCCCCTGGCCCTGCGCTGGGCTATTCTTAGCCGCGATGGACAGCTGAGCCTGCTGCGGGAGGGCGAGGGGGCCGGGCGGTGGGGGGACGCCGGGGGCCCCCGCTACAGTCCAGCGCCCCGGGGCAGCCCCCTCGGCACGGCCACCCCTCTGCCTTGCGTCTCGGGGCAGCGTCCCGTCCTCGTCCAGAAACTCCAGGCAGTCCTTGAAAGTCTCGGTTCCCTCCGAGCACAGGGCGGAGTGGTAAGAGGAGATGGAGGAGCCCGACATGCTCTTGGCGAGGTCGTCGCGGGTGAGGCCGGGCAGGTGACCCTCCTCCTCCGACGTGGATCTCTGGCCTTCGACACCACTGCGGAGACCCTCGCCGTCGGTGATGGGCAGCTCGGTGTGGGAGAGCAGGATGGGGTCTTTCTTCCCGCGGGGCATCGTGATAGGGATGACCCTGGGAGGTGCCAGCTGGGGCCGGAGGATCCTCCTCGGTGCTGGGAACGCTCTGCCGGGAACGCTGGCTCGACCTTCTGGCTCACTCGCCGTCACGGCGGCGGCTGGACCTAGCGTTGGGATGGAGCAGCCCCTCGATCACATGGGCATCAGCGAGCGCCAGCCTGGGGGAAGGCGATGCCAAGAGGATTGCAGGGATGACACCACCGCCCCCGGCCTTAGGAGTCTGCCAGCACTGTCCCCTGCCCCCTTGCCCCACATCACTGCTCCCCAAAGCCGCAGGAGATGTGCCGGGGCTTCCCTGTGCACCACAGGCGTACCCACCGGCGCAGTGGGCTGGGCTGTCTCGGAACTGGTAGACGCACAGACCCCCCCTCCAGGGATGTCCCATCCCTGTGCAGAGGGCACAGCCGGGCCGTGGGCTGCTGCTCCACGCCTGCCTCGGCTCCTTTCCTGATGCCTCTGCTCTCTTCGCTGCAGAGACAGCGTGTCCGCATCCTGAGGGCTTTCCCCAAATCACCCTGCCCCAAGCAGCAGCTGCCCCAAGCCTCATCACAAGCAGACAGGAGCAAACTCAAGGCTGGAAATCAAACTGGCACCGAGCACCTCTGGGACTCACAAGAGCCAAACGATGGATGGCTTCAATTTGCCTTTTTTTGAGGGGGAACCCAATAAGTGTCAGGAGGTGCCTGGCACAGCACGAGGGTCTCCGCAGCTCGCTGGCCCAGACCGCTGCCGGCAGAGCTCAGTCCTGGCTTTCGGGGGGATTTCTGCAGTGAAGCAGCCGTAGCAGGTGCTCTCTGACACTGCCAGCCCTGGAGCAACCTGATGCCCAAGTCGTCTAGGTTCATGCAGGGTCTAAATTTAAACCTTGGCAAGGAGATGGAGGAGAGGAAAGCTTTCCTGATAGCAGGATTGGAACTTAACCCTTCACTGCTGAGCAGGGCATTTGTGCCAGGAGGAGACCTGCCACGGGCAGCACTTGTCAGTGTGGTAGCCTTGTGCAAGAAAGGCTGTGTGTGTGTGTGTGTGTGTGTGTGATTTCAAATCCCCAAATCCCTACAGTCTGACTTTGCAGGGAGCTAGTGGGATGTGGCTGCTAGCAAATGAGGTTCCCGTGCTGCCTAGACAGCACACTGCACCCCAAAACCTTGAGCTGCTGCTTGGGCACTGCAACAACCCTATGGTCCCTATGTGTGTGTGAGGGGTTGTCCAGCTCTGAGCCTGGTGCTGGCCAGGAGCATTCCTGAGCCTCCTGGGCTAGGCTCATGACAGGCTCCTGCTGAGTCACTGCTGGCTCCAGCCCTGGCACAGCAGCCAGGAGCACCATGGGGTCACGCACACAGCTCCCTCCGGCTGCTGGGTTTGCAGTGCTGGGGTGGGAGGAGGAATGTACAGACCCACAACGGTGAGGAATGCAGCTCCCCTCATGTTGACCTGGCCCCTCGGTCCTTAGCCGGTCTTGATCCCAGAGAGATGCTGCTTCACTCCCCCTCCTCCACCGAGGGTTGTGCCCAGCATCCCTGGGCCACTGGTAGTTGGTGGGAAAGGGAGGTTGGTCCAGCCCAGATCACCACTGTCCTACTCATCCTCCCCAGGGTGCCTTGTTGATGCCTTCAGAGCATCCGGGATAACACTACTGGTGTTGGGGAGGAAGGGAGGAGAAGGCATGAGGGCGACACGGGCTGTGGGAGATGGTGGAGCTCTGGAGAAGGTAAAATAATCAACCCAGTGAGGAGATCACTGCAGCTGTCCCTGGGCACAAAGGGAAAAGTCCTTGTGCTGCTGCCTGCAGGTCCTGCTGTCCTGGCAGCGTGTGCGAGGCAGATTTAGGGCTCACATGACTTATTTTAAACCTTTCCTTCTTTTCCAGAAGTCACACTAGGTCCTCTTCTCACTGCTGCTCTATCTTGGAGTTTGACAACCAGATCCTGGCAAAATCAGAACGGTCAGCGTGTCAACAGCTGCAACAATCGTCACGGCAACAGCAGAGGCTGCGAGGGTGGCTGGAAAGTACTGCTGCGTGCCCGGTGTTCATCCGATTCCCGGCACCCACTCTCAGTGCTGCGGGAGACAGAATAACCCTGGACTCTCCCTCCTCCAATGGGCCAGCTCTATGGAAAACCGTGGCCAAGCTACAGCAAGGCTTGGCTGGTTCCTTCCAACAACCCCAAGGCTGCCAGGAACAACCTGTCTGGGTGTGTTTGCTGAAGCACAGAGAGAACTGCCTGAGCAGTCCCATCCCACCACCCTGGCTGCAGCCTGAGGGCAAAAGCTGCCTCCGGTGCCTGCATCTCCTCCTCCTGGTCCTTAGGTGCACCCCTTCACCTCATTGTGGCTCATGATTTCTGAACAGGAACGAGAGAGGAGGGCGTGGGAGGGACCTCTGGGGTCCTTCTACCCGCTGAAATACAAGCATTTTAGGCTGAGAGGCTGTAAACTTGTCTTCCAGCACCCAAAGCAGTTTGGGCTGTGTGTGGAAGCAGTCTGTTAGACACAAGCACATTACAGAACAAGGGGAGGACCTAGACTTGCTAATGAAATGCTGATTTACTTTTATGTTTAAGCCAGCAGGATACTGCCTGTAGCCTCACCATTGCATTTGCTTATTAACTGGTTTTTGTGCCAGCTCTCTGCATGCTCAATGCTAGCAAACTGGAAGGAGAGGTAGCGAGGTGGAAGATGAAGGCTGCTAGAAGCTGCCAAAAGCAGGACGTGCCTCTGCCATGCTGGAGCTACTTTGTGCAACTCCAGAGCAGGAGGAAGCACTGGTCCAGCTTGGCAGAGGCTTTGGAAGGGAATTTGGCATCAGAACCATATGAGTCATAGAATCAGTAAGGTTAAAAAAGGCCTCTAAGATCATCAAATGCCAGCAGCTCCAACAAATCTCGGGCACTTTGACACCCAAGGGTTGGTTGGATATGTAAGTTTGGGGCAGATACAGAGGGCTTGGCTGGCCCCAACCTGCAAAGTGATCCACCTCCGAGTCTGTGCAAGGACTTCATGCTGTTGTCCTCTTGCCACTGCCCTGACCTCCTCACACAGGCACAGTGCAGGTGGTGATGGCCGAGTAGGAGCCTCAGGCTATGCAGGAGGTCACCATGAAGCTTTAGTCTGCTGAGCTACACAGTGGTTTACGCAAGGTATCAAGCAATAGAACAAGCGGAAATAGACTCAATTTGTGCCAGGGGAGGTTTAAGCTGGTATTAGGAACTATTTCTTCACTGAAAGAGTGGCTAAGCATTGGAACAGGCTGCACAGGGCAGTGGTGGAGTCGTGTCCCGCACCTCCCCGCCCCCCGGAGGAGTTTAAAAGCCACACAGATGTGGTGCTGAGGGACACGGTTTAGCGGTGCCCTGGCAGCGCTGCTTAACGGTTGGACTCGATGATCTTAAAGGTGTCTTTTCTGCAGACTGTGCAACCCCAGTTCCCTCATCTGCTCCTCACAACACTTGTGCTCTAGAGCCTTCACCATCTTCGTTCCCCTTCTTTGGACATGCTCCAGCACCTTAACGTCCTTTCTGGATTGAAGTGATCTCCCTCCCCACTTCCCCACTCCCTGTCCCCCCATCAGCTTCCAACGCTTCGCCTTCCAGACCCTACCCAGGCTCAGCCTGGACTCCCTGGCTCTGTGACTGCTGCAGGAGGTGGGGCTATGAAGCGGCATCTGTGGCCGTAGCCCAGAAGGCGCTAAGCTCCGAGAGACATATCTCGGAGTTAAGGGAACCCTTCCGCTCCTGTCCGGGTCCCAGCGCCCCACTCCCGACTCCCCCGCCCCACCNCCCCACCCCCCTGCTGTCCAGGGTCAGACTGCGGTACAGGGTCGGACTGCGGTACAGACAAGCACACCGACGTCAAGGTTTTCATTTTATATATATCTATATGTACACACACACATATATAATGCCATTTCAAAGGCCGTGGTTCTCCCCAAGGAAGGTGAACACTCCCCGGCCCATGAGCACCCAGGGACGTGGCTGGTGCCTCCACCAACTGAACGAGTTCTGCTCGGAGAAAACCTTTGTCTCCGTTGAGAAACACAGTTAATAACTGGAAGTCAATCACGTATTGGCAGATAACCTTTGGGTAATGACAGCAGTGCTGCCATTCTGTGAGACCTGGACAGCCTGAGTGCTGGGGGAGAGGAACCAAGCCAATGGTCTCCTGGGGTGCATTAAGTGTGAGCAGCAGGTCGAGAGAGGTTCTCCTCCCTCTCTACTGTGCCCTAGCCAGGCAACACTTCAGTACTGGGTCGTTCTGGGCTCAAGAGAGACAAGGAACTACTGAAGAGTCCAGCAGAGGCTATCAAGATGCTGAGGGGACTGGAGGAGGGAAGGCTGAGAGCCCTGGGGCTGCTGAGCAAGAGCTAAAGTGTGGGGGCAAGAGGCTGGGGCCAGACTCTTCTCAGTGGTGCCCAGAGAGAGGCCAAGGAGCAATGGGCATAAACTAGAACCCAGGAGGTTCCACCTGAACAGGACAAAAACATCCTTGCTGTGAGGGTGCCAGAGCCCTGGCCCAGGCTGCTCAGAGAGGTTGTGGAGTCTCCTTCTCTGGAGGAATTCCAAAGCCACCTGGAGGTGATCCTGGGCATCCTGCTCTGGGTGACCCTGCTTTAGCAGCAGCGGTGGAGTAGATGATCCTCAGAGGTCCTTTCCAACCCCCACCATGCTGGGATTCTGAGATTTCAACACCCACAGGCACAAGATAATGACTCTTACTTTTTCCCCCTTACTGAGTAAGATGCCTGCACTTTACAGAAAGAAATTCTTGTGTTTATCACTGAAAAGATTTTAGAGCCAAATGCCTTTATTCACAGTGTACAACCTCAGCAAGCAAACAGTCATCTACAACACCCTTGACTGTGATTCTGAAGAAAGAACATCTTATTGCTTTTGGACATATTTTTACCTTCCAGGCTCACCATCCTGGCCTCTTTCCTAGTCACAGAGAAGACTCTCAGAATTGTTGTGCTTCTCACAGGAGGTCTCCCACCTCCAGCAAGCACTTTTGAGATCTTTGGATGAAAGGTGCAATCTGTAAGTGCAAAATACTATGGATGAATTCAAGTTCCCTGCAGGACATCACAGGTCCAGTAAAGTCATGGTGTTTGGCCTCCCCACTGGTACCACTTCAGAGCCATGGGAGTCAAACAGGAATGACAGGAAGATACCAAACCTGGAACAAAGTCCAACCACTTCAATATATTCCAAATATATTCTACAAACTATTTAATATATAAAAGGCAACATTAAAAGACTTTTGCCTTTTACATAGACAGTATGCACTCAAAACAGAAATGCCAGAATTAAGGCCTCCTGTCCTGCTGCCAGCCACATTCCACATCTGGGGTGAGCACACATTTCTGCCCTTGCACTCTCACACTACAGATGTTTCAGAACAACCCTCTCTGAACACCTTTTCCACCAGTGCTCTTCCCATCCCAAGGGGTGACAAACTCTGCTCAGCCTCCCCAAACACCCTGACAAACATTCCCAATGGGGAACAAATGTTAACAGGAAAATGCTATTTCAGGGAGTCTCTATGTTGGCTTTTTATTTTGTCTTGACCACTCCAGCACTTCAGAGCAGCAATCTTGCTGCAGCTGTGATGGTCTCACCATACATGGGATGTGTCTCAGCTCCAGAAGCACCAAGTCTCCAAACCTGGGACCAACACAACACCTCCCTTCTTGTGCAGAGCACCAGAAAAGCTTCTCTTCTGCAGCTCCTCATGTTACTTGGTGCCCAAACTCCCACCACTGTAACAGAGGGGACAGGGACACCAAGGGCACGTGCTAGCACCTACAGTCCTAGTTCCTTGCTCTGGGTACCAGCCACCCTGTGCCACCATGCCAACAGGGCACTGACAGAGCACTGCTACGTGGCTGCACCACAGCATGGAGACTCCATGTCTGAACTTCAAAGGCAGTTTTAATTCTGGCATTTCTCAGCCTTTTGAGCACTTTGCTCCCTAGGTTTAAGGCAAGACCATCCTGGGCTACTTGTAGAAAGCTTTAGGACTAGGGGCAACAATGGATTCAGTTCAGTTTTTACCCACAAGTGCTTCCACATTGGAGAGGTGGAGATGTCCTTCCTAAGAACAGATCATTCCATGTGTGGTACACACCTGTGGCACCCCACCAGAGAAACTGGCTCAAGGGGTTAGTGATACTCAACTGGAGTAACACTGTTCTTTGCTGCTGACCAGCATAACCCATTAAGTGCCTGGTTTTCTAAAGGAGGATCAAGAAAAAAAGAGGACACTACTACATGGATCTTTTTCTTTGCAATATTAACATTGAAACATTCAGAACTGCTCAACAGAATAAAAATATGCTACATCAAAACTGTACCAGAAAAAGCAGGACTCCTGTAACAGCTGGAGAAGAGTTTGCAGATAAAAATCAGAATTAAACAGTCAGCCACTGAAAACAGGAGAAAATAAATACTCTTGCCCCTTCTCTACAGTTTGGTAGATACTGGAATTGGTGCAATTCACAGACTCTCATCTTCTTGTTTGATGCCACTGGTAGCATCTCAGTGTTTTGTTTCACCACAGAACAGGATAAGGCATGGCCCTCCAGTCAGACAAGGACAGGGTTAGATCCCATGGCCCTCCCTCACACAAGGACATAGTTACCTCCCATGGCTCTCCCTCAGACAAGGACAGGGTTACCTCCCACGGCCCTCAGTCAGCCAAGGACGGGGTTACATCCCAATGGCAGCAGGGAGAGCTGGGAACCCACCAATGCTCACCTGCAGCAGGTACTTCCTCTCAATGAAGCATCACCTATAACACCCCAGCAGGGAACATGGCTTCCAGCTACACTCTCCTTCTGAAGCACTGTAGAAGCAAGGGTCTGGGTGGCATCAGCAGGAGAAGGTGAGAGCTCTGAACAGCAAGAGCCATGCTGCTTGTCCCAGCAAGTGAACTGCAGGTCCTTACACTGCTCTGCTCTCCTGGGAAGCATATACTGGTTGCTTGGCAGACAGAACACTGATGAAGAGAGCTTCCAAACTAAGAGTTTCCAGGGGATTCATTTACAAAGTGCCACTGGTCCTTGGAACCAAATCTAGTGTACAGTATATATTACAGCAGACACCAGCTCTCCGGCTTGTGTTGGTCCATCTCTGCACCATCTGCAGAAGGAACCCAATATTCAGACTCCTTCCCTTTTTATACAAAGGAAAATAAAACCAGAAGTTAAATCAGCAATAAATAAAACTACAGAAGGTGTGTGTCCTGCTCAGCCCCCTTTATGCATCCCAATCAGACTGGAGAGTTTCTCACAGTGCTCAAGTTTCAGGGACTCTGCTTTTTGCTTTAAGCGCTCATCTCTGTAAAGCTTGGCCAGGTTGGACAGGTCAGACTCTGAAAGAGGAAAGAAAGATGCATTAGGATGAAGCCAGGAGCCTGCTTTAAAGGACTGTTTCTCAGGGCTTTGGTATCCTTGTGGCATCTTGGGCTTTTTGTTAATTCACCTTGTTTCAGTGAAACTGGGCAAGTGAAGAACTTTCTCCAGGGAGAGGCCACAGGTTTAGCCAGGCTGGCTCCTTCAGGAAACTGTTTTCAGAATTGCTGGAAAACCCAAGCAGTTGTAACAACTCCCTCACAATGCACAAACTAGCAAAGTATAGTTTAGAAGTCATGTAAGAATAGGTGATTGCTTTAAAGAAGCTGAGGGAACTGGGGTTGTTTAGTCTGGAGAAGAGGAGGCTCAAGGGAGACCTTCTCGCTCTCTACAGCTACCTGAAAGGAGGTTGGAGTGACACAGGGGGTTGGTGCCTTCTCCCAAAGAACAAGTGATAGGACAAGAGGAAATGGCTTCAAGTTGCACCAGGGGAGGTCTAGGTTGGACATGAGGAGCAGTTTCTTCCCCAAAATGGTTGTCAAGGCCTAGCACAGGCTGCCCAGGGCAGTGATGGAGTCACCATCCCTGCAGCTATTCAAGATACGGTGCTTATGGACACACTGATGGATCTGGCAGTGTTAACTGTTGGACTTGACCTTAAAGGTCTCTTCCAACCAAAATGACCCTGATTCTGTATGTACACAGTTAAACTAACTGGAGGAAGAGGGGCTAGCAGGACCCCATGTGGTCTGCTACACAGGACTTAAGTGATACTGCTGTCTGCCTTTGAGTCAGCCCCCATCACCATTGATCCCCACTGGGGTATCCCAGGCAAAGGCAGGTGGAGGAGCTCACTCCACCCCCATCTGCAGTGTTTAAGTGACAAGCCAAAGGACAGGGAGCCTCCTGACTGCTCTTCCTTGAGGCTGTATTACCTGCCTGCTGCTGCATATCTGAAGGTAGAACTACAGGACATACAGAGCTCTAAACTCAAGTCTTTGGGCAGACCCACTCTGCAAGGGCCCAGAGCACCCATCTGAATATGTATTCAAGGTTTAGATAATTGTTTTTTTGATGTTGCACCTCTCAGAATTCAAACTCTGTCTGGCAAGAGGTTTGCCCTGAAGGCACTGTGAATTATATTTAGTTTTTATTTTATATTGATTAGAGGAAGGTGAGCAGCTACCAGAGGGACTTGTCTGAAAGGCCTCTGTGCCCATTCATTAACAATATGATCTCAAATGTACTTTGCCTATTTTTTCCCCTTCTCAAAAGCAACATAAAACTGAAATAATCCCATTGTTTAAATTATTTCCCTCCAGTAATTCAGAGAAGCTTCTTTTGCTGATTAGCAAAGGAAATCTTAATATAGCTTTCTCCCTGAAGAATAATTCAGATGCAAGATTAGATGGACCTAAGAGAACAGCAGTAATTTGTTTCTGAAAAGGTCAACATTTCCCTAAGCACAGGCTACCTGATGACACTCCATTCTTCAAAGAGCTTTTATACACTTCACAAGTTCCTCATTTTACAGAATTATCCAGAGTGGAAAGAACTTCAATAGGTCCTTTCACATTTCACATCTTCTGCCCCTGTCCCACTGAAATGTAAAGCTATTTAACTCTCCACCTATTTATTGCAAACCTTCATCAACTGACAGCTATGAACATTTCATTTTGGATCAGGAATCAATTGTCAGCTTTTAGAACTCAAATGCCACTCAAGCAGTTCACAAAGCCTTGAGAAGCCTTCAGCAGAACTTGACTCAGGTAATTGTCTCCAAGCCCAGAGTCCCTGGAGCTCTGCAGGGAGAAAATGAACTCTTATTTTACATTTACCCAACTGGGGCAAATTATGCACTGCAGACACTGGCACTCTGACAGCACTCACTCTGTCACTTCTGTTTCTTCATCTTTCACATGGAATTGTTCCTTTGAACTTTATAAGGAAGTCCTAAAATACCAAATTCCAACTACAACACATCCTTACCTTCTGTTTTCAGTTGCCTCTCTGTAGTTTTCTACTGGAACTCCTGGCAGTCTAACTTTACACTGTGCTCTCACAGCTGAACCACCTCCTGTCAAAACCTGGGCTGTGCTTTTGGGACTTGGCTGTATCAAAGCTTTCAGCAGACCAAAACCCACAGCACACACAGCTGGGACAGGAAAGGAGGAACACAGCCCAGTGCAGCACTGCAGAAGCAACTGGTTGAAGAAGATACTGACAGATCAGTTACTTTGGACATTTTCATGAAGGCAGCTGGACACCAGGTACCACTTTTCAAGTCAGAAAGAACTGGAATCAAACTGATCCAATATAGCTGAACTATGGCCATTTTGCTGCTGCTGGAGAAATGCACCTCCAGTAAACAACCCAAACCTTCCTGTTCATAGACACTCAACTGACAGCAAAACCTTTCCCAAGTGAAGTTAAACACTGCAACAAAAACTAATGGAGCAAAGTTGTGAAGCAACAGCTGACCCAGAACTGTCTCAGCATCCCCAGAGACCTTCTCCCCAGCATTCCAGCCTGTATTCACTGTTTATTTTTACAAAGCTGGCTGCACTAAAGTTAGCACAGTCTCTGCTGTGCTCATTAGCTGCTGGCTGGCCTGGCAATCATTTGGAGAGTGTGGTTTTTTAATTACAGTGGTCTCCTCAGGCTACTTCTAACTGTGCACCTTGTAAATACATCTGCAGATGTGTGACTAATGCAGGCTCCAAGTGTAAGAAGCTCCCAAGGAGCACTGTTTTGCAGGCATCACTTGGCATTTGGTGCTGGATCATTTGCCCCTCTCTGCCTACCAGGCTTTCTGACTTGCAAACCCTGCTGTTCCTTTTGGGGCACCTCACTCCTTAGCTCAAGATCTACAGGACAGAGGCAAGATGGCAAATCTCAGTTGCAGAAGATCAGCCAAAAGGAGCTTTCTGTAAGAAATAGCTACATTTGTGGTTTTCAACAGCCACACCATACCTAGAGGCTGCTCGTGCCAGCTACAGATCCCCAGAGGTCACAAATCATCCCAATTAAGGGAGGGGCTGGGACTTTCCATGGCTGTATGGGTTAGCTTCCCTAACTTCAGAGCCCACAGCTGGATATTTCTCTTTCAAAGTAAGATTGGTAACTTTTTTGTACAATAAAGCAACAAAGCAGTCTCTGGATGGAAACAAAGTATCTGTAGATAGTTGGGAATCAGCAACACGACAGTTACCTCCAGCACAAGGTCAAACAAGGCTTGTTTAGATAACCTGTATGTTTCCAGAGGGATGTGATTGGGAAAGAATCTGGAAACAAGGGCACAGTCAGTTTTTAGTAGCATGCTGAGGACTGATTTACAGGGAGCAATGGAGAAAGGCCTGCTAGTGTGTGAGAGCAGCTTGGCTGCTGCTGTTAAACATTGACACAGATACAGCTGCTTCCAGCTTCCTTCATGCACAGCAGTTTTGTTTACTCATAGGAGCGTGGTGAGTTCTTCAGCTGAAAAAAACCCAGTCACAACATCCCAACTGCAGCTAGACCTTGCAATTTGGTTGCTGTTGTTTCATTCCACTCCAAAAGCAGCAGGGATTTGCTCTCTTTTCAATGAGATCAGCAGCAATTAAAAAGCAATATGATATGGGGTTAAAGCATATACCCTCATAGGTGCCACCAGTGGACTGAGGTGCAACTCATGGCTCTGAATGCTCTTGACTAGGGTGAAAAGCAGGATCTCCAACTCATCTAAAGATAGAAAATGCAAATAAAGGTACAAAAGACACAGAGCTCACTCTTTGGAAACTGATACCAGTTACACAGGTCACTGCAAGATTACCAAGAGCACCTGGATGGGCTATGGGCTCTCCTCCTGATTCTGTCTCCTCAGGAAGCCACTCAGAGCAAAAATACTACAGTCCAGGAAAGGTGGCATAGGTAATATCTCAGGATCCTTTCTAGCCTTAACCATCTGGCAGAGCTAGATAAATGATGAGATGGTTAAAATATCACCACCAAGTTATTCAAGCATGAAAAATGACTCAACTGGTGAAACCTTTCCACTTGTCTCTCAGAATCACTCAAATGAATTTTGACAAACCCTCAAGAACAGCAAATTCAGTGTCTAGAGCAGATGTGAGGAAATACCAGTGCAAGGTCTGAGATGTCCTAAGCAGGCTAAACCCAGCAGTGCTTTGTGAAGCATAGCCATCACACAGCTACTGATGGGCTGCAGGCACACCCTTGTAACACAAATAACTTACTCTGCTGTTTCTCCTTCCAGCAGCTGCTCTGGATGTAGTCTATGTAATCTTTCTCAACGATTTTCTCTAGCTCCTGAAGTTCTGCTCCTTGGTAATTCTGTTCAAAGTTTTTATCAACATAGTAAGGCACCTGCAAGTTCTCTGTTTCTCTGCTGATAACATGGCCTATGGACCTAGGAAAACATCAGGGAGAAAAGACATTTTCTTAGCAGTTTGAATAGGAAGCAATCAAGAGATGTTTCTCCATAGTGGCATTCCCAGAGGACAGCATTTCCAATGTCTTTACAGGAACTTGCTGCAGGACTAGAGCTCCCTCAGCCATCCAACATGGAAAGTACAAGTCTCTAGCACAGCAAGCTGTGCACTGCAAACAGGATTCACCTCCCCTGCTAAAAACTCCAGGAAAATAGCTCACACTTCTACAAAAGAACTGACTCCAGGCTGACACTGCTCCTTCCAAACTCTCTCTTGTCAACAGCCCAGTCAAGACACTTCCAAAACATAAGAGTAAATTTGATCTGTGAATGAAAGCTCCACCCACTTTCTTCTGTTTGCTGCTAATGTTTGGCAAGCTCAGCCCAGAAATCCATGGGAACTGATAACAAATAAAGAGATTACAGTACAGGCATATAGGACACAGTGCAACTGGATCTGGATTTGCCTGATTTCTGGATCCTTCAGCAGAAAAAGAAATTAGCCCTGGCTGCCCAGGGCAGTGGTGGAGTCCCCATCCCTGGAGGGACTGAAAAGCCATGGAGATGTGGTGCTGAGGGACATGGTTTAGTGGTGACCTGGCAGTGCTGGTTAATGGTTGGACTTGATGATCTTAAAGGTCTCTTCCAACCAAAATGACTCTGACTCTATGCAATTAGCAGAGGAGATTCCACTCCCACTTTCCTTTAAGGTTTTCTAATCATTACCAAGCAAAGCTGGGCATGGACTACCCCAAAGAACATCCTGGAGGTAGAATCAGCCACTCTGACAGGGCCACTGCATTCAATTATACTCTTAGACCAAATTTCCTTGTTTGAGCACAGACACCCAGGCATTTTTCCAAATCACTGCCCAGAGCTGAAGGCAGGCAGCCAAAACACAAAGCTTACACTCTACCCAAGGGAATTCAGTTTGCCCCTTCTGTTTCCTGGGCTCCTCTTTCTTCTCTCTTGCTGTGTCTGAGGTGGATGCTCTCTTTATATAAACAATTTCTTTTAGTTTTTAGGTTGTCAGTTTTTTTAAGGATATGATTTTTAGAGAAACAGCCTAACTGTATATTAGGCTCAGGCCTGACTATCTCAAATCAGCAGGAGAAGGGGAGGGAGTGAAGAAAAGCAGGAGAGATAAGCTGCTCCAGGGACAGTGTGGGAGGTCTCACATGGGACTGGCAGATAGCAAAAACACTCTGAAGAAAACCCCAACAAACCAAACCACCCAAAAAACAACCACCCTCGTGTTCTCATGCCAGCTCTGCACACTGACATCTTGTGGTAAAAAATGATAAAAGGGTGTTGGGCTACCGTGGCAGTGGAGGATTTGGGCCTTAACCAACACAGTTTTACTCCTAGAAGGGGGCAAGAGGAGTGTTTGGAACCCTCTGTTCTCCAGACCCTCCTGACTCTCACTCCCACTGCAGTCAGACCCAGAGAAGGTGATTAAAGTGAACTCTTCCCTGCTACCAAGCTTTGCTCCTCCCACCACAGGATGCTGAGAGGAGCAAATGGGTTTTTGTGAGCCCCACAGACTCAGATCACAGCAGGTCTGGTGCTGTTCTTTCTGTTTCCACAGCTGACCTGTTCACTTTGCCCTCTACAACCCTTCTTCAGATGTTAGACCAGGGCATTTCAAAGCTTTAATGATTTGTGGAGCTGGACAATTCTTCCAGTGGAATTCAGGCTCCAGATGTGGTTTTATACTGCAAACTGCAGCCCTCATTTCTTGATTGCTTTACATGGGAACCTCTGTGGTGGCCCACAGACCCCTGGAGCTGGGCAGACCAGAGGCTGAGCAGCATGGTAACAGAGCTACACCCACATTCCTGGTGCTGTATCACCATGCAAAAACATTTCACACCAGTTAAGAAAGCTCCTGGCTCCTTGCCTCTATTTGTTCAGCACAACCCAGCTCACCACAGTTAACTCCACAGTGATAACCCTCAGAACCCACCAGCAGAGTCAGTTGGTATTTCCTTATTTACCAACTGATAACACTTTCCAGAAAGAGCAGAACACTTAACATTTTACTCTCAAGTCCAGCTTCCTGGCTATCTCCTCACTGCAAAGCCTGAAGAGCAGAGAAAGGTTGTAGGGAGGTGACTTACGCTTTGTAGAAGAGGCTGTAGGGGGGGGTGGTGGCCATCAGCTGGGTTACCACTGACACAATGATGATGATGAAAACTGGCATCAACTGCAGAAATGCAGAGTAGGAATTCTGGAAAAGAACACCAACAATCAGTAGAGAGAAGATTCAGAGGGAAAAGGATAGATCTGATCTTTCCAGGTCCCTTCCAACCCCTAACATACTGGGATCTGTTCACAGAAATCAGGCAGTCATTGAGAAGCAATGGATTAAATGTAAACTGCAAAGAAATCCCAAGAGGAGGGACTGGAGTTTTGAGGGGGATAAGAAAGCTTCAAAATAATCTTTATTAATCATCTCAGACAACTCTTCAGAGCCATTTTCTGTCAGGACACTTCCCTCACCTACAGTTCCCCTCCCAAGGTGACTGCAAAGGGAAGGAACACACTGCAGCTTTTCTTTGTGCCTACAGCTCTCTATGCACCTTCTGAAGTTTGCCACAAGCCATCTAAAAATCTCAATCTCTGTTCAAACACTGGCTAAAAAGGCTGAGAAGTAAAGGGTTAAGAGACCAGATGTAGTGTAACTTGGGACAGGATGTAAGCACTTGGAGTGTTTGTTGGAATGAAGTTAGTAGAACAAAAGAGTGGAAAGAATCTGAGAGAAAACACAGACCTTCACTTCTGCTTTTTGTTTTACTTCTGTATCAGCCTCTAAGATGCCTTTTAAAATCAGGAGCAAAATAGAATCTGCAGCTATTTAGGCTATTCCCTCTGCCCTGGGATAGCAGCAAGGATACCTGAGTAGGTGGGATTCATCTGCCTTAGCTGAGCTGTCTATAGGCTGTATCAGGTATTTTACAGAGCCCAGCTAGAAGAGACTCACAGAGAAAAGATCAGCTTCCTTGGAGAATGATCTCATTAGGCTAACAGACTGCCTCCAGAGGAAGCTTTTTCCAAGGCAGGTGGCACACTTGCATGTGGGATAGCAACAAAAGACACCGTGGCTCTCCTCTGGAGGTTTCAGCTAGTAGCAATGTACTCTAGACCCATCCTGCCCTGGGGGGGAAGAAGCTTGGGCAGCACCTGTGCAGAAGTTGTGTGCTGGTTTAGGGAAGGATTAAATATACCAGGAAGACAAGCTGATCCTTCTGCATCCATTATCAGTCTGCTTTGGGACTAACTGTTGCTGGATTAAGTTGTTAGAGCTTGCAAACAAGAAGTAAAAGCACTCAGTGACAAAAACTCCAGGGCCTGTTGTCCTGCCAATGCAATGTCCTTTGAATGTAGTGATCAACAAAAACCTGATTAATCTTGAAAACATCCTTGAGGATAAACAGTGAGCATTTAAGGCTGGCCCCTCACCCCAGTGAAACATTTAAGCCCAGGACACCCCTCCTCCTGGCTACCTGTGGCCTGTTTTCTTCCTCCTCTGGCTCCTGTGTCCATGCCCTCTCGTTTCGGTGCCTCCGTGGGTAGTAGTGTGAGTCTCTGGCTACACTGGAGAACATGTGGATATTCCCTGGGAGGAGAAACCAAGAGAGTTGTGCTTTTCACCCAGGGACAGGCACTCACCCTGTATTTCTCAGCCTCTATTGAGATGGATTACCCAGGCTTGTACTACACAACCTGAATTACAGTGGTGAGAGCTCAGGATTAAAAAGCACCAACACATCTCAGATTGAAATATCCAAATCATTTGTTGTTCCAAGGAGTGTACCAGAGAAACTGCAAAAAGTCTGCCCCAAGTCCAGCTGAATTGAAACCAAACCACAGAAACATGCTATCATTCTTATTATTCTGTCTCCTATTTTAATGCTGTTGCTGGCACATTCACTTGCAAGGCCTTGGCTTGTGCTGCATCCCCAGGCTCTAAGCAGGCAAATGAACTTGCTTCCCCAGGCTCAGCCTATGAGTTATGGCTTCCCACCAGTACTGAATATGGTTGTCTACACTAATTTCTACTTCCTTCAAGCTATTAATACTTTCACTTAATGATTTTCTAATAAGGAGAGTGATTAAAAAGTAGCTTTCTGAGTGAAAAAGGAGAACAATTCAGGATTTCCTTTCTTGCACACTGAATGCAGTCCATTTATTTTTAAAAATCCTCAAATGAGGAAAGAATTGCACATGCTGCTTCAATGTGAAGCCTGAACACTGATTTTATCACCATTTGAATATCTTAACAATAGCTGCACTTTGCTCTTTTCAAATTCAGAATGTCTTTGTATTAGAGAATTGAAGTTTCTGGCCTTATCACAGCAGCAGAATTGCAGCTCTATTTTCAGGCCCTGGGAAGGACGTCAGGTTAATTTCATCCTCTCCCCCTGGCCTCTCTCTGAATCACCCAGAGAGTTCTGCAAGGAACCTGGCTGGAAGTGACCTTTGCTATTGTGTCAAAACAGCTGTTTCTTTGCTTGTCCAAACATTTTCCCAAGGGTCTAGGCTTGTTTGCAGCCAACAGAGAGCCAAACAAGGCTGGCCTGAAGACAGAAAGATTCTTTCTTGAACAAGAATGTTTGTTTCTGTCACTCAACACTGCTCAGAGAATGTTTGATCAAGCTGTGAAAAAACAGAAGCAGGCGTGGGAAGAGAAGAATGGCTTTTGCAGGGTACCTAGAAAATGAAGCAGCAAGCAGTAAGGTGGCTCAAGTACAGCACCATCAGCAAAGATCTCTCTGACCCCTTCCCATTCACACCTTATTTTACCTCCCATCACATCACTGGCTTCAGCTAATGGAGGGTATAAAAGCAACAACAAAAAGCATGGTCTTCAGCTACAGCTGGCGTTGAAGTGCTGCCTACCCAAGAACCAAACAGCCTAACCCCTTAGCAGATTAAAATGTTCCTACCCCTAACTAGTAGTGTCAGACATTTTCGAGAGAGGCTGGGAGGTTGGGCACTTGCCCTGGCAACAACAGCCATGACCCCTGCTGGCAGGTCTCTCTTCTAGGAGCATTCCTGGACAGCAAGGCTGAGTCTTGACTCTATGTGTTTGGGAAGGGAGTTGCTACCATACGAAGTTTCAGCCATGGAACTTTTCTAGGCATAGGAGAAAACAGTAAATCCAGAGAAGCTTTTGCCCTTTTCAGATGTGTAATCAACTTGCTAAGCAGTAACCAAGAGAAGCTGAACTTCCTTTATGGTCTAGTGTCAGTTCATTGCATTTCAAACCCACCATAGAGAGATACTGACCTGTAGGGAAGTGCCCACCAAAAAACACATTGAATATTTCTTCTGGGGTAATGTCTGCTTCAAATTCTGTGTAGTAATCATAGTGCCTGGCCTGGCCAGGGCTGCCATGCTGCTGGTCACTCCCAAACTCATCGTACCGTAAGCGCTTCTCCGGGTTGCTGAGAACTGCAAAGGCATTGCCTATTGCTGGGGAGTGAAGGAAAGCAGGTGTTACACAGCTGGTACTGCACACAGACAGAGCAAGCAGCCACTGGAATAACCTCCCAGGGAACTGCTGGAGTCTCCAACACTGGATACCTTGAGGATTCAGCTAGCCGGGGCCTGGATCGTCTTATCCAGACTGTGCTTTTGCCCAGAAAGGTTAGAGCAAATCATCCTTGAGGTCCCTTCCAAGCTGGGAGTCTCTGATATCATGCCATATTTCGAAGCTGATATAAGCAACAGCAGCAAAAAAGCCCGAACAGGCACAGAAAATGAGTGCTTGAGCAAAGAATGAGATGCTTCTGAAAGAACTGGCTTTGTGACAAAAGGTGTTACCACATTGGCATCACCTGCAATGGAACCTACTTCCCGTGATCACTGGTACCAGCAGAAAGACAGAAGTGTTCAAAAGTAGAGAGAGTTGAAATATTAGTAAAGCTGAGGTGACAGAGTTCACCTCAGTCAAGAGACTGAGTAACATTTTACAGATGAAACTACACAGTGATACAGAAAAGCACTCCATATCCCATAACAGTTAATACAAAGTTAATAACTGCAGAGACTAATTAACATGCAGAACCATATTCCATGTTTCTGGGTGAACTGAAGCTGTAGAGCATTTCTACTTCAACCCAGCCAGCAGTGTTTGTTTGGCTTTGATCTTTTGACAGAACACAGCTGGAAACAAGATCATAAGAGAAATACAACCCTAATAGAAGAATTAAGCCCTTCAACAACTCCTTTCATGAATGAGCATCTTACTTTCCTTGCACTGCCTCAAGTGCTGTAGCAGACACAGAAAAGGCAAGAGATGACAGAACCATTATGGTTGGAAAAGACCTCTAAGATGTAGGGCTTTAGGTGCTGACACTGTTGATACAGGTTGGGATTGCAACATTACTGAAATCCCAGCCACAGAATATTGGACTCAAATCTCTTATGTTAGCATTTACATATATATATAATTTTATTGATGCCACGGAGCAGTTATTGATTACACAACAATACATTCTCTACAATCTCCAAGCATCATTCTGAACATTTAGCAGCATCTAGGCATGAGATCTGGGCTGTGTTTCCCATGTTTCTAATGGAAATCTGTATTTTGAAGATTAAAAGGCAAACCTTGCCGAGTAGCTGCAGGATTTTGTGGCGTTGCACATACCTGTCAAAAACCCCACGCGCTATACGGGCCTGTCAGATGCCTTTACATAAGGTGCAGCTCAGAGGCAGCCTGTCCTGTTTTTCAGGGTCTGTTAGGGCTCTGGGGGCCGGGCCAGTCCCCGCCTCACCTTTGAACGCCTCGGTAGCTCCGGGAGCGCGGTTCTTGTCAGGGTGAAATTTCAGGGCTAGTTTGCGGTACGCTTTCTTCAGCTCCTCCTCGCTGGCGTCTCTCTCCACCCCCAGGATTTCATAGTAGTTCCGACACCGCTTTATCCTGGAAGCGCACACAAGGTTCTCTCCACCGGCCCGCAGGCCCCCCCGTCGCAGGCCCCCACCAGAGACCCCCCGCCGCGGCCCACCCCTCAGCCGGCTCCCGCCGCTCCCTCAGCCGCTCCGCTTCCCCTCTTCCCCGCGGCCCGCTCACCGCCGCACGCCGTCCAGCTGCTCCGCCGTGTAGGTCATGGCGGCCCACAGCGGCCCCCGGGGGCAGCCCCTCACCACCCGCCGCCCCGGATAACCAGCGCTGCCATCTTGGGCACGGAGGCGGCGGTGGCCGAGCGAGGGCTGCTGGGAACGGGAGTCCTCCGGTGGCGGCGGCGGCGCTCGACGCCAGTCTCGTGACGTCATGGCAAGGATCGGTGACGTCACGGGCAGCTCAGCGAAGGAGGAGGAGACGAAAGCACCACAGGTTGCTCTTAGACGACCAGCAGCACCGTGGGTTGCTTGACCTCAGAGCTGCAGTGGTGGCCGAGAGCACCACTGCATCGTAGAATGTCCTGAGCTGGAAGGGATCCCCAGTGATCATCAGATCCAGCTCCTGCCCATGCACAGGACAGCCCCAGATAAATCACACCACGTCTCTAAGACTCTTGTCCGGATGCTTCTTGGATTCTGTCAAGCCCTGGCACAGGCTGCCTCAGGGCAGTGATGGAGTCGCCACCCCTGGAGGGGTTTAAAAGCCATGTAGATGTGGCGCTGAGGGACATGGTTTAGTGGTGACCCGGCAGTGCTGGTTAATGGTTGGATTTGAAGATCTTAAAGGTCTCTTCCAATCTTAACAATTCTATGATCCTATGCTCTGTGCACTCAGCCACAGGCCTCTGGGATCTGGAGCTGCCTGAGTCACCTGGGATCTTGTGCATCCTATACGACTACATCAGGCTCAGTGCTTACATTTCATCCAACTGTGCAGGGGAATGTGTGCAATGACAACCATTTTGAGTGGTTGGCTAGATCTTTTTTTCCTTAATTTCACAGTTTACCCTCTGGGTTGATGGGTGTTGGTGCTCAGGAGATGGCACTCTCTCTGAGTACTGGTCTGCCAGGTGGATGAGGTGCTCTGGAGGTTTGTGTTGACTGTAAAGCTGGTGAACCTTGCAAGCAGGAGTCGTGCTGAAGATGAGCAGAGGCACAGGCAGGTGCAGAGTTAGTGTTTTAGTATGTTATGCTCCTGAATAAGGTGCCTGAGACCTCCAGAAATACCCAGGAGTGCCTCATTTCTCTTATGGTCACGTGGAGGCTGTTTGTTGGCATCTCCAGCATCCTTGGGTTGCTTGGCTCATAAAAATTTGCTGCAGGTGGTAAAAGTGACAGGCAGCTGGATGTGAGCCATCTCAGGTTGTGAAACAGCAGACTCCAAAGGAGCTGTGCCACTGGGGAGCCTAATGGAGCACCAAAAACTGGTGGTTCTTGGTGCTGCAGCAAGGTGGGTGCTCTGGCTGATCCATGGAAAGGGGGATGCTGCTTTTCTGGCCTGTCAGGAAGCTCTTGGAAAGTGGTAGTGGGGGAATGGAAGCTCTCCCAGCAAACTCAGGCTACTAGACTTCAGGAGCTAAAGTAGCTCAGTGTTTTAGTTGTGGTCACTCCTCTTACCACACTCAGATAAAAGCTGGTCTGTGCAGAGACCTTGTTCTTCATACTTAAGATGAGTAATCTTTGAGCATGTTGGACCTGTGGGAAGATCTGCCTGCCTGAAGCTCAGCTATCAATAATGAAGTATCTAAGATGCCAATTTTCATTTCAGCAGCACCTTTAATTCATGGCTCTCCAAATGCTTTACAGATGCTAACATAGCCTCACAACAGCCCTGTGAGGTAGGTGGATAGGATCATCCCCATTGCTGTGGGGACAACGAGGGCACAAAGGATAAGGGCCTTGGAGCATTCCTGCTGGAATGTGACCTAGCACTTGGCCATTTATGTCCCATTAGGCCTTCAGCTACAGACCATGCTTTTCTAATGCATGGGTTTGACTCCATGTGGGCTGTGCTGATTAAGGAGCCTCTGACTGGCTGCAGAGACTCTAAAGACCATTCATTAATCTAAGGCAGTGGCTTATTAGTGATGTAGATGGTGCCTTGGTACTTCTTGCTGCTGGAATAATCTGAGTGTTTGAAGGCATATCAAAACTAAAGTTAGATATCAATCATTGAGCATGGCAGGCTGTGACTGGAGAAAGCCCTGAGAACCCAGGTGGGGAAGCTATGTGGGATGCTACTGGAGATGTATTGACCAGAAAGGATGCAATAATTTATATCTAGAGTCCACCCTTGCTCTTTTCCCAAGGGGAAAACAAACAAACAGACAAAGAACCTAGCAAGTCACTGCTGATTGTCACGTGTCAGCTTCAAGCTCTGCACATTTGGCTTCACAATACCTGTAAGAGAACAAAACGTGGTGCATCAGCAGCCTGTTGGGGAGGGTAAAAGAGGTTAGGTAATGTGTTCTCTCAAACTTAATCCCAGCTTTTAAAGGACTGAAAATGGTGGGAATTACTCTTGTGGAATGGATCTGAGAGTCTTGATGGGAGTGTGCTCTAACATTATATGTGGAGCAGGAGTGGGTAAGCTTGGACTAGAGAGAGAGACCTCGAGTTTTCAGATGCTAGCTTGTTTACCTCTTCATTTAGTGACAAACCACTCCTGCTCTGGTGGCTGGCCCTAGGTGATGCCACCTATATGTGAGAAGCATGCTTGAGACCTTGAGCTCAGGCAGCTTGGATAACACTGAGATGGGCACTGGAACTGGTTTGGACCTTTAGGAGTCTGATGGCAGCTATTTTTAAAATTAATTTTCTGAAGGAATAAGAGAGCAAAGAAATTCCTCAAGGGCTTGCTCTTATCCAGCAAGAGAAACAACCCCCAGGTAACTCCAAAAAGCAAAGCTTGAAAGGGACACCTTTTCTGACGGTGGGTAACTCATGCTGTTGTTCATGTTGATGTTCTTCATGGAGATCAGAGTGATGCTGTTATCCTTCTGGCTTGGGCCTGCTGAGCAGCTGCCAAGAAGAGAATGTGATATGAACTACTCTGGAAAATAAGAGGGAAGTTTCTTTGTGTGCAACTGGAGGCAAACTGGCAAGGCTGTGACTAGCTTGTACCCGGGACCGGAGCTGACTTGTGCTGCCCTTTGAGCTGCTGTTCTGATTCAGGCCCATCCTGAGTTCCAAATTCCCCATCCCTGCCTGAACACAGATTTGGAAATCTCTGGGGAAACAGTTGTGATGCTGGTTTGCCATTGCAAAGCACCATTGTCATCTGGGTCACCTCTTGTAGGCAGAATCAAGGAGCAGTTTGGATCTGGTTCCCAGTGTCTGAATTACCTCCTGCCCCTGAATTACCTCCAGCCAGAGCTGGAACAAAAGGAAACATTAATGTGTCCCTCTGTCCTATGCTCTTAAGTTTATTTATCATACAAAGGGAGCCCTGGATATTCTTACATCTGATGCTGCTGCTCATGTACTGCCACTGCCTCTCTGAAGAGTGAGAGTTCCATGTGTCAGGAAGGCAGCATTCTCCCTTCTCCCTACCCTAAGGGCTGGGATATGCTTTTAGTGCCAGTGGGGACTGCCTGCCTTTGGGGATTAGGGTGCCTTGGGGGCACAGTCCTCAGCTCTGGTGTCTCCTGCCTCAGTGGCTTCAGGTTGCTTAGATCATGTTCAGTCACTAAAGGTATTTGGGAAGCACTGGTGTTGGTGGAAATTTGACACCTAAATGCTGAAAGATTTTGCTCCCTGTGTCCCTTATATCTTCCCAAAGCAGGGTTTGTAACTTTGGTAGGAAACTATCAGGTGGAGGAGTAGGAGCAACATGTTTTGATCCCATCCAGCTCTTGTTTCCTGCTGCTTTCCCACATGCAGCTTCTCTTCTTGGGTAGCAGTGATGGACCATGGGTTTCAGATAGACCATTCTCCAATTGGTCCTTCTCTTCCATAGGTCTCTGATTGAGGTCCCCTTATCCTGCTCTTGCTAGATAACAGTACAAGGCATCTTGGAAGATGTTTCTGGGAACCTGATCTCCACTCACTGAGGCTTCTTTGAGATCCAGAAACCCAAGTTTAGACCTCAAGGCTGTTTCTAGGAAAAGAAAGACAAGCCAGCTTCTTTTGGAAGCTGATGAGCCCTCACAGGTACCAGTGCAGCTTTGAAAAGAGGCCCCTGAACATTGAACTTCTGCCTTTGCCTCCATCAGGCAGAGGGTGAGGTTCTAGCAATGCTCATTTTATTTTTTCACCTGTTCCAAAAATGTTTTGAAAGGCTTTCTTGCACCTGAAATAACCAAAGCAGACTCTTCTCCTTGCTAAAATTAGCTCTGGAATAAAGCAGGCACTTTCAATAAGACATGAACAGCGTGAACAGCCTTACCTCTCTGACACCATGGAGGTGCCTGGCTTCTGTTTGTCTAGAGGGAGAAAAGCAGATGGTGATGTACAGGTGAGAACACATCACAGCCAAGCAATAAGATAATGTATTCACAATTACGCTGCACAGGGTTATTAAGTAAAATCCAGATGAGATTAGAAACGCCTCGGGGGATATTTGCGAGCTGATTAGAGGAGATTTTTCAGCTGAGGTGACACACAGGCAGGCTCCAATGCTTTGCTGCCTGTTGGGCTTTTGGCAGTTGGCATCCTACTGCAGAGCAGCCTTGCCCTCTAGCGGGCACTGCTCGGTGGGAAATGGGCTTCCCACGGACCAGGAGTGTCCAGCTCCATCAATCTTCCTGGAAGATCTGGCCACGTTTAACTGCGGCACACTTGAGGCTGTTTCCTTGCCCAGAGGGGTCTGGGCTGGGGCTCTAAAGAGGTGATCACACTGCATTCCTAATTGCTTAATCTCTGCTCCACTTTGCCTTCCAAACCTCCCCACCGTGGAAGATTTTGAAAGCATCGTTTAGGAGTTGCCATCCCCATGGAAACTGATGACTTTTTGATGAGGAGAAAGAGAGATTGCCCCAGGCAAATACCTTCTGAGTCCCTTGAGCGGTTACACTTGAACCTCAGGCTGACCACACTGACCAGAATGATCACCACCACTATCAGGATGACTATGAAGCTGATGACACCTGAGGAGGGAGGAAAGAACTCTGTGACTGATACAACCACATGCTTGTCCTCTGCCTTTGGGGTAGCAGAAAGACTTTGATGGCATCAAAAGATGGGTGGGAAATCAATGTTTTCTTTGCCATTCACGGTAGATAATAGGTAGGGAGGTTAATAGTCACTCCAGTGAGAGGCTTTATCCTCTGTGTTGTAGCCTCAAGGGGCTTCTGATGAACACTTAATTGGTGAAGCACTGCCAGGGGGGCAGAAGGCAGCTGATTACCCTGGGGGTTGGCTGGAGCCAGAATGTCCCTGCTACAGGTGGTAAATCTTATCCTAAAGGTGTATAAAGTCAGGTAAATGCATAATGTAACAGGGAGAGACAAGCTAAAGGCTGTGAGTGATGTTATCTGTCTCATACACCAGTGGTCAAATGCAGATTTAATTCTGACATCAGGGCCTCAATAAATCAAAGGGGTTTTTTGCATGGGAAAGTTGTCCTGTGAAAAGTCCTTCAGGAGTTCCTGTGGCTTCCCTGGGAAGATGTAAGCAAATAATAGTTAACACTTGCCTTTGAAAAATGCTTCTGAAATATCACTTTGTCTTATAGAAATGAAATGAGTGAATTGGGGTTTATGCTTCTCTTCCTGGAGGGAGGGTCCAGCCTAAGGCAGAGGGGATCTCCTAAACCTACCCAGTGCCTATTCTCCAATCTACTGCCAGGTAGCTACTGCCAATATCCCAAGCTCAGGTGTAGCCATGATGGACTTTCCAATTGCCTGTCCCTTGGACACTGGACATGGCTAGGAGTGGATTTGTGGTGCTTTATGGCCTGCTGCTGACAAGTCTTGTTCTGAAGGGCTTTCCCCTGCACTCTGAAAACTCCAGAATCAGGCATGCTGAAGAAGAAAATTCCAAGGAAGCATCTTTGATCCTAGCTGTCCAAACCAGACCCTCCTCCTCCTCCTCCCCCTAGGCTGCACAAGACCTTACCAAAAGCTGCCACCGTCAGTGGTGATTTATCATCTGTTGGAGTGGGCACAGGCAGGTAGCCAGAGGGCTTTGGTGTTGGGGTGACTGGTTTTGAGATGCCTACAAGAGGGGAAAAAAGGGTAGCTTTATATAAAAGTCTGTCTTCCAAGGTTGAGGAGAGGATTCCTAGCAATGCTGGAGGTCCTAACTTGTACTTTACTGAAGAGAATAATGTTGGATCCTGCAGCCCCAGCAAAGTTAACAGCAAAGTAACCAAGACCTATGTGGGAATTGGGTTGCCTTGGTGTGGGTCCTTTTTGTGGCAGTCTGAGGGTGCCCATAGGGTTGTCTGCTGGGGCCCTAGGGAGAGGGCTGAGCATGGCAGGTGAAGGACTGATCTGGCAGCATATTTGAGGGGGAGGCTTATTCCTTCTCTCTCCTTTTACAACCTTTTGCCACAGTGGCACCTTTCCTGCTGTGGCTCACAACCACTGTCCCCAGGCTCAGCAGGTTGCCCCCAAGTGCTGCTTCTGTGGAGCTTTACAGGCTTTTCAAAGGCTAGATGGGTTGGCTAGCATCCCTCAGCTGTTTTCTGGCTCTTCACCATGCTGCCTTGAAGATAGCAGTCTTGTGCCCTTGCTGTGGACTGTGAAAGGGCTGTAAAGCACCTAGCACTCACCACCTCTCTGTGTGGAAAAGGAGGATGCACCTTGAGTTGTTGATGTTGTGGCACTCTCACTTCTCTGAGGCTCTTGACCTGCACAGGGGAATGAAGAATGAGAGTCTTGGAAGGTCCTTGAGTGTCATCTAAGGACCAAAAGAACTACTGGGCATGCTGGAGGGGAGGAGATTCACAGGAACCCTGGTGATACCTGGGAAAACATGGAATTCCTCCTTGGGCTAAAACCTTCCCATCAAAGAGACTTTGTGCTATTTTCCATGTCCAACTAGGAACCCAGGGAACCAAAATTCAAACACCCTAGTACAAACTGTTCAGGTTCTGCAGTCCCAGATGCAGTTTTTTTGGCAGATACAGCAGTCAAATACTGGAAGAGTGAACTGGGGAGGTTATAGACTTGTTACTGTTCATAATTATTGAGGCCTTTAAAAAATCTGCTTAGGAGAAGAAAATCAGCAGAATATGGGCATGGATTGGCTGTTTGGCTTGTCCTTGGAGTTGGAATTAGTGGCTATGCTGTCCTGGGTTATCTGGAAATAATTAAGCTAGTTTGAGTTGGACTAACTTGTAGACCATATGTAGTCTAGCTGTGGCAGCATAGAAGTTTGTTCAAGCAAGGACTCCAGTTCTCAGTGGGATGAACTGGCTTGTGTGAAGCTGTTTGGTTTGTGACAGATGCTTCCAGTGCTTGTGCAAGCAAATTTAAAGCTAGCCTCTCACTTGGACAGAGAAAAAAACACCTTTGTTGCCTCCTGGGTGTGTGTTGAACAGCCAGATTACCTGCATTGACCTTAATGAAGAGCTACAGGCCCTGTCAGGAGACTAAAAATGATACTTTAGAGCTCCAGAAGACCATCTGTAGGTCAAATAGGATCTTCTTTCCTCCTTTCCCTATCCCTACCTTCCCAATGGCAGTGTTGGCCAAAAGGATGTGCTGCCTGGGGAAGTGTGGAGCAGCTGCTGGCACTCTGCAGTGGACCCCAGAGTGTGTGGCTGAAACTGGGGTTCCTGTCTTGCAGAAAACATCACTGTTTTGGAATGTGATTTTGCCAAAAGTCAGAACAAAAATGGGAAATGGAATAAAAAGGGGGAAAGGTATGAAATAAATCTAGCTGATTCAGGAACCACATGGAGCAGAACAGCCCTGAGAAGCAGTGACTTACTGCTGAGCAGTTTTTTTCACCAGTCATCAAACCCTTTGTTTCATTCTGAAGCCATTCAAGGCATAGGCAGAAGCTGTGGTGTGCTGAGCCTGGTATGGATACCCCATCCCTGGGAAATTTTGGGTCTCACACAACAGGAGATTTTGCTTTTGGAAGCATCAGCAACATTCCTATAGTCAAAGATGTCTGGAGCTTTTCAGGTATTAAGCAGGGTTATAATTAATAGCAGCCTGCTCTGGATGCAAAGGGCTCTTGGCTTAGCTGGGCACAGGCATGCTGGTTGGACATCTGTGCAGGCAGAGCTGACCATGGGGTTTTAACCTTGCTTGTGTTAAAGAAGATCTGAGAGGCATTTGGAGAGGCAGAGCAGTTTCTGTCTTGACCATGGCAGATGTCTGAGGCTGAGTCTTTCCTGGGGAATCAGTTCAGTTGTCAGGTTTCAGCCTTCCCACTCTCACTCTTATTTTGAGAAGACTCTTACAGAAATCTCTATTTTTTTGCCTACAGGCTGCCTTAAGCAAACTGGCAAAAGCAAAATTCCTTTTGTTTTCAAGGGATGTTAAAAGAGCTTCCTTCTCCTAAACAGAGATCAGGCTTTCAGCTGTTCAGATTCATCCCAGGCAGAGAACGTTGAGTGCATTTGTTCTTTTGTTTGATCACTGCTTGTAAGGATACCAGACATGATTTTGGGTGTTGCTGATGGCTCAGCCCCAAGATAAAGACTAGCACTTAGATAATCTGCACTCTGTGAACCAGGGAAGCTAATTGCCATGACATTATCTAAACTTATTATTACTCTGTAAAAGTAAAAATACCTTGAGTTGGTGAAGCTGCTGTGCTTCTGTTTCCACTAGGCTTTTCATCTGGATAAAGAAAACATGGGAAAGGAGAATTAGCTCTTGAATTTGCTACTAAAGGTGCTATGGAGAGCTGTTGGGTTTCCATAGGGTCCAAAACTTTGCATGAAACCTTCCCTCCAAACAAACATCAAGAAGCCCAGCTGGCAATCTGTGCAGTCAATCTGGAGGGTGGTCATGAAAGGTCAGCCTGAGAGAGGTCTGCTGGGGTCTCTGGGGAGTCTGTAGCTCCTCCAAAAAATATTGCCTGGGAAAGCATGATCTGGCTTTTCTGACAGGGGCTTGCTGTGCAGCTGCCACATCCTGGTCATGGTTGTGTCCATCCCTGTGCTTTTGGTGAACTGGAATGAGCTGCTCTTTTAGCAAAGGCTCAAAGAGGTTCAAATGTTGCTGAGTAAGTGGCATGCCATGGATTAGCCCAGTCTTTCAGATGGCCCCAGTTTTGCTTGGATAAGAAGGGGATGCATAAACAGGTCCTGCCTCAGCAAAAATTGGAGTTTTTCATCCTTACCTGGTGCAGTCACCACCAGCAGTGTTGTAGTGATGGCAGAGGGTTTGGCTGTAGTAGTCTGAGCCATGGAGGTGAGATTCAAGTCAGCTGGTGGTGTTGATTTTACTGAAGGCTCTGCGGAGGAAGCACAGCATTACACCAAAGAGCTCTGCTCACCCTGACCTCTGCTCAGAAACAGCTTGGGGGAGGGCATGGCTGCTGCAATCTGTCCTCAAACTCCTTGGGAATTAGGGATAATGTGATAGGGAAAGCATGGGCATTTGTAGAGAAGGGAATAGTCTTTGTCCTGTTCAGAGTCAGGAGCTCTTGTACTTTGGCATTAGTGTTTTGGTTTTTTTAGCCTATGGAGGTGCTGGGCTGGCAGAGGTCAGGAGACACAGAGAAAGTCTGGAGTCTCTGGCATGTTCCCCAGCCTGCTGCTCAAAGCTGCATAGCAAGAACATGATCCAGAGCAAGATGTGGGGGAAAAAGCTTTCACTGAACCCTCTAGAAGGAAGAGTGGATCACCAGCTTAGAATTTATAGGCAAGTTCCTTGTCTAGACTTCTCTTGGCTCTCTAATAGAAATGAGAAAAGAATGAAAATGGTTTTAAGATGCAGTGATGTTTTTTTCCCCCTTCCTCTTTTATTCAAATCTCCTAATATCATCCAAATATTTGAAGAGGAAGAGATCTGTCTCTAGAGATCCAAGTGGACTCACATGTGGCTCTGCAGTTGCAGAGATCTCTTTTGTGTATTTGGTTTAGTGTATTTCAGGCTGAATGACTTTTTGTTTATACTTCCCTATGCCCATTTCCATGTCCTGAAGCTGGTTTCAGCAGAGGGGGAGAACAGAAACAAGGGAAGACAAAAAAGAAGCTGACCCTGCTTCTCCTTATCCTGTTCTTGCTCATCTCCATGCCTTGATCCCTGGGGGATGAGTTGGTTGGATCAGAAGCTTTTATGCCACAACATTTCCTTTTTCCCCACTACTATTGTCACCTAACCTGCCACTGCACAGCCCCATTTACTGCTGGATGTCCCAACTGGGCTGGAGGTCAGACCAGTTACAAGCCAGGAAGGCCCTGAGATGCACTCTTAGGTCTCCAGATGAGAGTTACCTGAGGTATGGTTCTGCACTTCAGGGCTGTGTGTTGTTGATTGGGATTGACCTGTAACACAAGCAGACAGACATGGAGGTGACATCTACATGTACATACCACCATGTATGGTGGGATCCCTACAGGGTGGGTTAAAGGATGGGCCAGAAAGGGAGCATTATAGCCATGGAGAGCTGAAAGGGTGATGGAGGCTAAGGAGAGGGTTTGTCCCTGGTGTGACTATAGGAGCCTGTGGGCAAAGGGACCTTGGCTCTGACAAGCAATGGAAGAGAATGTGCTAATGGCTAGGGAAGAGCTGGGAGAAACAGGGAGCAAGGATGAGGCAGGATCTTTCTGCTTTCACTAGGCTTCCTGGAACACCACATTGCTATCTTCCAGGCAAAAAGGGGAGCCATGCAAGGTCATCTTCTGGGGTACAGTGCCCTCCATGGCCTCTGGAGATCAGGGGTCGGGGGAGATGATGATAGATGGGGCAGGCAGAGGTGGGCAATGCAGGGTCCTAGGACAAGGGGCTTCAGTGGATGGCAGTTTTGAGTCTGGTTCCCATTTGTGAGCTTTCCATCTGCATCCCCCATTGGCAGGTGCATCCACATCCAAACAGACATATAAAGCAGCTTGTGTTTCAGGAGGTACCTGTTACAGAGTGGACAGAGGAGACTGTGGAGGCTGGAGTACCTGAAATAAAAAATGAGAGTATTAGTGGTGCTAAACTGTGACTGGCACTAACTCACTAGTGCTCTTGCTGGTTGTGTGGTTTGCCTTTTCCTAATCTTCAGTAGGAATGACTTTGAAACACATGATTTCTCTAAAAGCATCAGCAAGGAAGAAGTAACAAACACTGAGTGCAGAACTGTCAGGTTCTGAGTAAACCAGTACTGGAGTTTATTCAGCCAGGATAGATTCCCTCCTCCCCAGATGGAGCTGTCTTCCTCTGGTACAGGGAAAACACAAGGCCATGTAAATCCATGGTGTCATTCCTACCCCATCAAATGTCAGTCTTGGTGGAGAAAGGCTGTTTGACCTCTATTCTGGAGCTGTTGGAGACTTAAGACACACATAGCAATGCTTTGTTCCCCTGAGACCTTAATGAGTTGATGGATGAGGTTTGTAAAGGCTTCCAGAAGCCAATGAGACAGTTTTCCTTCCTGTGTCCCACCTCTGATCCTTCCATCCCCTGTATTTGCATCCTGGGAAGTTGTCTGAAGCCTTGTGGCTGTGTAAGTCTGGACACAGCGAGGGGGCTGCAGCCTGGGGACTTACTCAGAGCTGCCTTCCCTGAGCAGTCCTGTAGGTCCATGCAAAGCTTTGCTCTCCCAGGATTGTAGATGTTGCACTGAGCCCTTAGTTTCTCAACTCCAAGGTGGTTTTGTTTGAGGATTTTTTGGTTTTGCTTTGGATTTATGACAAAGCATCCCTGCACCAATCACCCATGTTGCTTACTCTCAGGATCCCTTTTCTATAAGGCCCAGCTCCTGGATTCCTATGATTAGAGGAGATGCCAATTAAAAATGCTGCCATTTAAAGCAGAAACAAGAAATATCCAATTCCTATGCCTGGGGATGAGAAGTGGAAAATGGAAATGCACTTTCAACACTCCCATCAAACCCAACTGCTTTAACTTTGAAAAGGTGACTCTGTCACTTGGGAAATGCACATCCTAATTGGTATTTTTCAGTGGTTGTTGCTGGTGATCCTGGTGCTGCCTGTAGTTAAGATTAATGAAAGAAACCACAACAGAGCTACAGAAGCCAGCTGAATCTGATCCCTCTAGTCATCCATCTCCCCAGAGTCCCATGAGATGGAAAGGCTTGGGACAAAAAGGAGCAGCAGTAAAGGCTGAATCCTTCCAGCTCACTGTCCCTTGCTTGTGCCATGTATCTCCATCGCAGCAGCAGTCTGGGGTAGGCACCTAAGCTGTAGGTGCCTGAAAGAGGTCAGCTGAATGTCCTGCAGTGGTGTGTGTCTGGAATGAGCCCTTTAAGATCCAGTGGCTGTGGGTTATCAGGGCTTGGCTCAGTGCCCACCCCGCAGGACCGTCTGGGAGTTGGGAGCTCCCGATTGATCTCCTCTTTCTCTCGTAACTGTTCTTTTGTCTGAGGCTTTATGACAACGATCCCAGCCAAATAGGAACCAAAGCAGCGTGTAAACCATGGGGAATACATAATAAAACATGGGCTCTTTCCAGAGAGGATTTGGCTGTGAAAAATAAGCCCCGACTTTTCAGATCTCTTTCATGCTTTTCTCTTCTAGCTTACGGGGCTGCAGGCTGGCAAAACAGTCTTGTTTAGCCTCTGAAAGAGGAGGCATGAGCAGATCTTTAATGACACAAAAAGGAAGGGACTAATTGTTTTTCTAAATCTACTGGGAACAGGACCAGAAAACAAGGACTTTCACTGCAGCAAGGAAAGGGAAGGCTGGGCAGTCTGAAACTGCCTTAGCTTAAGGCTGATGAGTTGCTAGGAGTGATTGTGTAGGGGAATTATGGGACACCCTTCTCTACAGGTTTTGAAAAGCAAGTTAGATGAGCATCAGTCCAGTAACACAGGCAGGGCTGTGGATAGATGCAGCATCACTTGCTAAATAAACTAATATAATGGAAAAGAAAGATCTTTTTGGCACAGTTACTCCTCTTAAAGAGGTAGAGATATTTTTTTAGGAAAGGGAAGATATCCCTTTGCATCCCTGTCACTTGGGATGCTGTGGGGCACTGCCTGTCCCCAGGGGCCCCGTGAGTTCCATGGGGAACATGTGTTGACTTGGGCTGTTGCCATTGATCTCAAGAGTCTGCCAAATTTTCTCCTTGTCGCTGAGTTTCCTCTTCTTAAGCAGCTCTACAACACAATTTATGATGTTGGCTTGCAAATGCCTTAAGATACTCTATACATTTATCACAAACAGTAATGTGCTGAGATCATCCCGGGAGCCAATATCCTCCAGCAGCTGCTGAGCTCAAACAGCAGCTCTTTCTCCAAAGTTCCCTTGCAGAAGCCATTGCCCTGTTTTCCCATGGGAAGGAGAAGCTGCTTGGAGCACATTTTCTTCTTGAAGTGGTCACAGGTGCTTTTTAGTGTACTTGGCACGTGAGAGCATCAAGAGGTTAAGAAGACCTATTGTCTACACTTAGTCTTTGTCAAAGAAAAGGGGGTAAAGGCGTTGAAGTGGCAGTCTATCTCAGCAGTTTTTGGTGCAGCTGAGGAGAAATATGAGGGCTTGAACTGAGCCTCTAGAGATAGAAGGAAGGGCAAGGGAGATGACATTGCCCTGTCCTACCATCCCTGATGGGACCATCATATAGTTCCAGCATCCCTAGCACTAGAGCAAGAGGAAGAGGATTGAACTCAATGCTTTCTTCCACCACAGCTCAGCCCTTTGCTGAAGATCACACCAGAGCAGTGGCTCGTAAGGAGTTCTCCCTTTACAAAACTAAGCCTTGGGGTTGTTATAAATAAGGTGAACAAGAAGGTTTGTTTCAGTGCTCAGTCCCTGGAGTTCACTTGGCCAAGTAGATGCTTGCCCTAGTCTGCTGCATTTGAGCTTTGCTGTGAAGAAGTGACCAGGCTTGCAGTGAGGAGGCCAAGGGATGGAGCTCTCCTTTTGGCACTTCACTTGTCAATAAACAGCCCTGGCTTCTCTAAACACAACCACGTGTTATTTCGAAGCAGAGCAGGTCTGGCTCTGACTTCTGACCGCTGCTGCTTGTTGTGCCTTCCCTGCCAATTCAAATAATCCAAGGGCCTGTTCTAAGAGATGTTTTCTCTCGCCGAAGGTGCTTAGCATCCCGATGGAGTCACACCCGCGGGGGACGGACGCGCGCAAAGCAGGAAGAGACCCAGGCGGCCTCCTGGTGCTTGGCAGCAGGTTGGGGACCGACAGAAAAGCGCCACGCGTCGCAGCTCCCTGCCGGCACCCCCGGGGGACCCTCGTCAAAGAGTGCTGGAAACCGTTTTCTCCTGGTGCTGCTGCCAACAGAGCCCTGCTCCCCTCCCCCGGAGAGCCCTGGCTTTATAAACAGCTAACAGTTAACAACGGGGACGCAGTCAGCGCAGCTGGAGCCGCAACAAACACCCAAGCCGTTCGGGTGACTCGCCACTGAGCCTGAGCGCTGCCAAAACACTGCTTGTGTGCTTGGGGACAGGGGATTTATGTCCAGATTGTGCAGGTCTAGGTGGAGACAAGGAGCTCACTGAGGGATTTATGAAGGGAAATGCCACTTTCTGCTCTTGCAAAGGGAAGCTCCTGATTACTCACCAGAGCTGTATTGCTGCAGAAGAGCGTGGTGGAGCTGCAGGTGCATTTTCAGCACTAGCTGCTTTTTGGTTCCTTTTTTTTTGGTTAAATCTTGGATTTAAGTTATTTGCAGTAATGCTATGAGGCTAAGTGTGAGCAGAGGGGTCTTTTCATGGAGCCTTCTCTCACAGCAGCTGAGCTGCTCCCAGAGACAGCAGCTCACCCTGCTTACTCTTCAGCATAAAAAGAGAATGATGTAAAACAAAGCCAAGGTGGCTTTCAGGTACTTCTGCTTTGGTATTATTTTTAGCAGTCATTTAAAGAGTGGTTTCTCCAGCTGCTGGCCAGAGAGAGGCACTGACATTTAACAAACTGTACATCACAGCCTCTCTAATAACAGCACTGCTGTGGCAGAGACCTGTGCCAGCTGTCAGAAACACTTCAGCAGGGTTTAGGGGAGGCTCAAGAAGGGCTTGTGCTGTATTTGTAGAGAGATCTCTGGCATTGGTATGAAGTCACAGGGACTGGTCCTGCCTACTCAGAACTGGTGATGGAAAGGGACCATCTATCCCTGGTGACATGTAACCCTGGACTCTTCTCCTTCTCTGGTAGTTTTTTGGGGAGATGTGGTGATGTCCTACCTCCCTCCAGGCAGCTCATTGCATGGCAGGGACCTGCAGAGCCCACGTGGCACTGTGCAGCCTTCCTGTATCAACCTCAGAGTCACCCTCTGCTTGCAGGTTGCATAAACAAATGCTTTCAGAAAAAAGAACTAGAAACCTAAAATTAGACTTTCCAATTCATATATTGTCACTTGTGTCAAATGGCCCATGGCAAAAATATACTGACTGCTTAACACAAGAGCAGCTGTTTCCTGGGTGAGACACAGCAGCTGCTGAAGCAGCAGAGAGCAACAATACCCAAGTCTTGGGGCTTTCCATGGAAAAAAATCCTATGGTAGGAAACCTGGAAAGCAGAGAGCTCTGTAAAAGCCTAGGCCCCATTTTATAAACACCTGAAAAAAGTGCCTCTGCTTTGAGGATCTCACAGCAGAACAGGTAAAGTGGAAGATGATCTTTAAGGTCCCTTCCAACCCAAAATTCTATGATTCCATGAAACTGTGGAGGAGAAAGGGGCAAAGTGCTGTTATGTTGGATAACTGACAGCCTAAATCAGCTCCCAGCTCCTGTTACATTGGATAACTGACAGCCTAAATCAGCTCCCATCTCCACAGAGGTGTTTGAGTGTTTAATTCCCAAATGACTTGGGGGGTTTGGCAAGTGGTTCTGAATTGTAATGACTTGGCCAGAGTGTTATGGAAAGTTTAGAGAGCCAGGAATTAAACCCGGATGTCTTCAGCAATTAAAATTAACCTTCACCATCCTCTGCCCCTCCTGAATTGCTGCACCCAGGCCTGGGCATCCTCTTTGAGCATCACACTGTGCTCCTCTCTGGTGAGCTGTTCTGGAAGCAGATCTTGGAGGAAGTCAATTAAAACCCACTTGAATGTGGAAAACATGCTGGAGACAAACAATGTGGGGAAACCACATGCCTGGAGCAGGCTGCTACATCACTGTGTGCTGAGGTCTGTTTTTTCCACACCAAGTAGTTGCTCCTAGAAGAGCAAAGCAGCATGGATTTTCTTTTGGCTGCACTACCACTGCTCCATGGTGCACCACTCCATATGGTGCTCCACCACTACATGGCTCTTACAAGGAAAAGCTGAGAGCCCTGGGGCTGCTTAGCCTGGAGAAGAGCAGAACCAGAGGGATCTGCTCAATGCTGATCAATGGCTAAAGGGTGTGGGCAAGAGGCTGGGGCCAGACTCTTCTCAGTGGTGCCCAGAGACAGGCCAAGGGGCAATGGCCACAAACTGGAACCCAGGAGGTTCCACCTGAAGGTAAGGAAAACCTTCTTTACTGTGAGGTTGCCAGAGCCCTGGCCCAGGCTGCCCAGAGAAGCTGTGGCTACCCCATCCCTGGAAATGTTCAAGCCCAGGATGGATGGGGCTTTGAACAACTTGATCTAGCAGAAGGTGTCCCTGCCCATTGCAGGGGCTTAGGAACTAGATGATCTTTAAGGTCCCTTCCAACCCAAACCATTCCATGACTCATTCTGATTCTATGATTGTTTTTGTTCCAAATGTTGTGTGCTCCAGATGCTCTAGGAGATCAGCTGCTGTGTTTGCTTGTACCCTACCCCTCCAGACAGGCATCTGCAGAGCCCTGTGACAGCACATGCTTTACCATCCCCTGCAGCAGCACAGCCAACCTGCTGGATCAGAGGTAGGTGCCTACCAGACACATCTTGCTTCTCCCAAGATTATGGAGGATTCTTTTGTTACTGGTTCCAAGGTTACTTGCAAATTTATTATTCTTTCCAGTAATTCCAAATTTCCTCAGGTTTATTTAGGCATTGCTGGTAGCAGACAGGCTGTGTGGTGTTCATGAACCACCATGCAGGAACATGATCTACTGGGGTCCGTTCAGCTCCCACCTTGTGATTCAGGTGTGTAAGGGGCTGGTGGCACAAGGATTGCTCATTAATTCCTGTTCTTTCCACATTATTTTCTTACACCTTCTGGCTTGAACCCAGGGGAGCAGCTGAAGGGCATGTCTCTGCCTGGATGCAGCCATTTCAGCACATTGGTGCTGGGGAGGCACTGTGCAGATGCTGTTTGAAGTGCTGCCACAGGACCTGCAGCTAAAGAGTAGGTAAAGAATCTTGGCCTGACAAGCTTCATCTGAGTCTAGATTTTAGGTGAGTGACTCTGGTGATATCACTGATTTCAAAGCACTTTATGGGAGAGGTTATTTTATTATCCCTATTTCTTATCTGGGGAAAACAAGGCACAGGAGCATTAGGTGGCTGTGAGAAGTGGCAGGCACAAGCCTCATCTGGCCCATGGTTAGCTGTGAAGTGCTTCTCTCTCATTTCTAATCACACTAATTTCAGTGTGATTCTAAGATTTCTAACAACTCCAGAATCACACCCAGCTAACATATGAGAGGAGCTTCTTATTGAATCATGCAGCTAGAGATGCTCATTCAGAGCTGCACTGCCCTCAGGAGTATGCAGTCTGCAGTTGTGCCTGACTGATAGTGGGAAAGGCAGGGAGGACCCACTTTGTATCTCCTCTCTTGCCCAGAACCACTGATGGCTATCCCCAGTGCCAGAAGGGTTTGCCTGCCTTACTCTGGAGTGTGAAAGGACAAGCTCCACACCTCCATGGACCCACAAGGCTGCCACAAATGGCTCCATGTGAGCTCTCTGCCTCCTTTTTACGTAGGGTGGCAAGCCCAAGCCTCTAGCTTTGCTTTGGTATGATGATGTCTCTGTCTCATCCCTGTGCTCCAGACCAGCAAAACTTTGATCACAGGGAAGTGGATCCCAAGCTAGTGATTTTTCAGCAGCAGGGGATTAGAAGATTCTCCCTAATCCATGAAACCCAACTACTTGCAAGTCAGTGCCATTTAACCACATCTCTGGTGTTCCATCAGGTTTGTATCAATTTTCATCAGCTACTGGCATTAGGGGCAAAGCCTCCTTGAAACTTTCATATCTCCAAACACCACCACAGCCAGAGACAGGAGAGGGGACTTTGTTCCTTTCTGCTGTGCTGGGATGATTCAGCTGAAAGGTAGAAGCAGCCCCCCCTGCCCATAAGCCCACAAAAGAGACCAACTGAGAGGTTCCTCCTTGTTGTGGTGGTTGGGTGGTGCTGAGTGGGCTTCTCTGGGCAGCAGAGTAACTTCTGCCTGAGGCTGGGTAGTGGTACCTTTTCCTGGTGCACAGACCTCACTTAGCTTTCCCAGCAGGAGCATTCCTGGCGTTGGGTTACCAGCACCATCCCCTCCAAGGACACCTGTTGTTGACTCACCTATTGTAAATGGGACATAATTCCTGGAAACCATTTCTGGCCACTTCAGTCAGATTTGCAGAGTCATCTGCAGGGTTTCATGTTACTGGAAGGGAGCAGTTTGTTTTGTGAACAAACATTCTCCTAACTGCCTCCTCCTTTCTCTTCCTCCTTCACCAGCTCAGGATTGTGCTGGCCTGTCCTTGGCCAAGGAATCAGCTTTAGGATGCACAGGATACTTTCATTTAAGGATGCAAGTACCATGTCTGGAAGGTCTCCTGGTAGCTCAGTGTCTGTCCTCTAGTTGCACTCCATGCTTCCCGTGGCACTATCCATCCACTGGCTGTGGTGCAGAGAAGGAGAGCAGTGAATGGAGCAAGAGTGGGAAAATCCTGCTGGGTTCTCACTGGCTTTCAGGAGGAATTTTTCAGTGGAAATCTGTTGTCTGGAAAATGGCTGCTCATTGTAATGGAAACCATGCCTAGGAAGAGGTTTGTTTGGACAAATTTTCTGTTAAGTGTTTCTGGGGGAGGAAAACCAAGTTGGAAATGTTCCAAGCCTTCCTACTTCAGCAATTGCAAAATAACAGGATTTGAACCTCCCTTTAGAAAGAACTGTGAGAGCTTGGAAGAGTAAATGCAGAAATAATAAATTCATTAATAAAATAATGAATGTGCACAAAGTAAATTAATAAAAAGGCCTGTGTGGAAACAGGCAGGTGGTGTTTTCCAGCCAAAGCAAATTCTGTCTCTCCTGCAAGGTTACCTCCATCTCCTCAGGTGCAGGGAGACATCAAAGCTCTTCTGTCTTACTGAAGAGTCCCTAATTCCCTTCTCCATCTGCCTGGGTCTCAGGGAATCAGTGGCATCACTGACCCCATCTCTGCCCCTTCCCCAAGCTGCTGCTTTCCCTGGAGCAGAAGCTTCCTCCCAAGTACTGCACCACCTTAGTGACTTTGCTATAGGATGATAAAGAAGATTAAAGCCATTGCAGAACTGTTGGATCAATGCAAAAGAGTGAGACAGAACACATGCCAGAGGGGAAGGCTCGTTGGTTTGTTGGAAGCTGAAGAGGTGCAACTGCAGCATCAGGTGATGCAGGGTGAGCATCAGCAGTGCCACTGTCATCATCTGTTGGCATTGGCCCTGCTGGGGTCTGGCACCAACTGCTAAACAGACACCTAGTGAGAACAGTCCCTGCCCCATGACTTCAAGCAGACTGCAGAGGACAGACTGGTATGCTCAGGACTGAAGGACAGAGGGTGGCATCCCATCCACCTGCTGCTGCAGCAGCCAAGTCCCCGTGGGAGGTGAATCTCTGGATCCTGGCACGATGCAGAGAAGGTTCCTGCCAGCCTCTGTGGCATTCCTGTCCCATGCAAACCATACCAAGTGGTTTTACAAGAAAAAGAGCATTCTGGGCAGGCACTAAGGAGTGTTGCAGTATGGCCAAGGGATCTCAAAGCCTTTTGATACCAGGCACAATCCAGCCCTCTGCTGAAGCCAGTGGTATTGCCCCTAACAAAGAGAGAAATGTTCCAATTCATGTGTTCTTACTTCTCAGGATTGCACAGCTACTAACCAAACTGGTCTCTAGCTTTTGAAGACCCCATTGTAACCAGCATGCTGGCTATAACCCACTGGCAACTTTTATGGTTTAAGGATCAAAACTTCAGATTGGAGACACATTATTTTTAGGTGATTGCCTATTAGAAGCAGTGATGATTCTGCAGTCTATATTCCTTCAGATGTTTTTAAGCTCCTAGCTACTACAGCTGTCAACACCACACCTCCTGATGATGCAGGAAAGGACAACCTGTCACCCTCCAGAGCAGGAAACTGCTTCCTCCGTCCCACACTGCCACTCACGTGGCAAAGAGAACTTAAAGCAGAACTACCACAAAGAAGCAGAATTATTACAATAAGGATGAGAAATGTTCTGCATGAGTGTCATACAAGGTCTTTGTATTTATATTGATGAGAGTTAAAACTAAATTCAGCCACAGAAGAAATACCTTTGAGGAAAACTATGTCCTGTACATTGAAGTGTTCTACCTTTATGTTTATTTACAACAGGCACCCACTACAAAATGCCTCAGCATCACAACCCTCAGCAGAGATACACCTTTTGTTAACCAGGAGACAAGCTCTTTTATTCCAGTGCTGTGAAATAAACCCTGTAACCCTGGTACACTCACACTTTTCCCAGCAACTTGGCTCCTGCCACCAATAAATGTAAAGTCTGAGCTTTCTGATGGCACCTACTACATGTTCAAACTTCTGCCCCCTTCCCTTTGGTGTCCCCGTGAAGCTGGGCACCCCAAATCCCCCTGCCCAGCACCATTTCACCCTCCCTGAAGTGCAAGCAGAACATCTCACCTGGGAACAGCACACAGCCAAACAGCCAGAGGAACGGATGGACAGACGGAGCCAGCATCTTCTTGGTGGCTTGTGGCTCTGCAGCTCTGCTAGGGCTCTGTCCATCCCGGGAGGGACGGGAGGGTGAGGAGCGATTTGCCTGCCTGGGCTGACTCTCACACAGCTTCCTGTTAAAGAATAGAAGGAAACAGGCTGAATCCACAGGGGAATTGTGTTTTTTAGCCCATTATGGTCGGAGAGGATGTGAGACATCGCTTGCCGACGGCAAAGGAAACCTTGCCATGGGTTTGTTGGGGGATTCGGCTTTCACAGAGGGGGAGAGCAGCAGCATGGAGAACCTGCCCTGCTTTGGGCCTCAGTGGTTTTATGGTGCTTGGGTTTTTTTTTGGGGGGGAGATGCTTTGTTTTTGGGGAGGATGTGGCCCCCAGCTTAAATCTGCTCCATATCAACCATGAGGGCTGCAGCCTACTTTGGTCCTTCCTGGGCTAAGAGCTACTGGAGGAGCTGGTCCCCCCCTCTCACTTGAGAGGGGATTTCTTAACATCTTCAGGAGAGATTTGTAAATACCTGCTCCTCATGGGGCCAGGGTAGCTCAGCAGCTGGTGCTGCTTCATGCCCTATGCTTCCCTGTGCATCTCCATTGATTCTGGGAACCAGACCATGCTGGTGTTGGGATACTGGCTTTGGAATGCTGGTTTTCAGGTAGCAACAGCATCCTTCCCCACAGGACATAAAGCACATGGCAGGCTTTGACTTTACCATACCCCAGCTCCTTGACAAAGGGAGGAACTGGAAAATTGAGCCAGTTCTACTCCCACCTAGCCCAAGGGGTTCAGGACATTTGGTTGGTGGCCCCAGCTGTTGTGATGCACTTGTCTATGCATGTCCTGTCAGTCTTTTCATCCCTTGGTAGGGTTTGAACTTCAGAAGTAACAAGTTGCCCTGTGAAAGCGTGCTTGGTGGTGGGAGGAGGCTCTTAGTGTCCCCATGTGGGAAAGTCTCCCATGTCTGTCTGTGTATCTCAGGGGATCTGGGAGGGTGTTCTGAATGCAAATCCACAGGATTATGTCTCCTGGCTCCAAGGGCTGGTCATGCTCCCTGGCAAGCTGCAGAGCTTTGGCCAAGGGCAACAGAGCTGCTGTTTGCTGCATGGAGCACACCCAGGGGGTGTCTTCTGCTGCTGGCAAAGTCCTTGCGTTCCACAGCCAGGAGACAGTGGCAGGAACAGAGGCAGAGATCTCCTGTGCACTGTGCAGCTCCTTATGTTTCAGTGGCTCTCTTCAAACGCCTCCAAACCCCCCAAGCAGACCAAAGGCAGGCTGTATCCCACAACAGCTTTTGCTTTTACAAAACCTCTGCCAGCAGCCTCCCCCCTAATTTTTTTTTCTGTCTTGCACAGATGTGATGCTCAGAGATTATGCTATAGATTAAGGTTTTACTGAATCCTGAGATCAGTGCAAATTCCCAGAAGCTCTAATGTGCAGCCAAATCTCTTCTGGATGCTCGGTTGGATGGAGGAAGAGGCATTTCCCACCCTCTCCTCCCCATGTGCAGGAAAGAGCCCAGATATTCACCCCAGCTTGTCTGCTGAGAGCCTCCAGGTAAGAGCAGTGTTGTTTTGGGACAGAAAGATGGGAAGACACGTTTTGTAATAGCTAGAACTCCAGAGGAACCATCTTTTCTGTTCTGAGATGTGCTCAGGGTCACCCTGGGTGGCAGAGTCTGACCTCACGGCACCCCTACACCAGTATCCACCTGCGTGCGAGGGGAAACGCTGCTGGAAGCGAAGGCATCCCTGCAGCCTTGCTCACACGGGAGAGAGATGTGAGCACTAACCTGGTACTGGCTCCTGCCTGTGACCCTGAGCAGATCCCAGGCTCTGCAACTTCACCGTGGTCTTCACATCACCGCTGCTGTAGCAGAATTCTCCTCCTGCAGCAGTGGGACCTCAGGGCAGAGAAGAATCAAGCCCTGGGGCTGCATCATCTCAGCGGGAGGGTCCCTCCGGCCCCCAGCGCTGTGTGGATGCATTTCGCTGGGCTGTGCCAAAAGCTCACCCGCAGAACAGGGATTTTTTTACACTCATTTCTTAACTGCATTGATTTTTTAGTGCCGGGGAGGTGGAAGGAGGGAGGTTTCTTGTAGTTAGGAGGCTGGGGGTTGAGTGTGTGCAGCTGAAGGGGAGGTAGGTGCCTCCTCCCCGAACAAAAGGGAGCTTGTCTTTGGGCGAGAGGAAGGGTTTTTTCCCTGCAAGGGTGTGTGACAGCGAGGGAGGGGGTGGCAGCGATGATGTGGCACTGGGCTAGGTGAGGGAGCACCTCTCCTGCCCACGGGTTGAGCAGGCTCTTCCTCCTTTGCCCCGGAGGATCCCGGGGGGGAGGCATGACGTGGCAGCCACCGAGGTGAGGCTGCCTGTACCTACACCAGAGAACCATCCCGGAGGTTTTTCTGCTGGTCCTGACTTCAGCTTCCCAGCCTCACCACAGGAGATGATGGTTCCCACGCAGCAGGGACACCAAGGTACCCCTGTGGGGTTGGGGAGGGCTCTCCCTCCCTCCTCTCCCCCCCACTGACCCTGCTCCCACCCATGCTGACTTCCATGGGGTTTGGTGTCTGTTGCAAGGGCTGCCTCGTTGATGTGTTCTGGTGGGGTTGGGTCTCCCAGGGAAGTCCCCATGGGGTTTGGATTAGCACTGTGGGACTGAGGATGAAGAGGGGAGGGTGTAGGGCTCCCTATTCCCATCTCTGGCTGCAGCTGGGGAGCAAGGTGCAGTGGGGAGGGAACTCCACCACCTTGCGGGTGTCCAGTTTAAGGGGGCACAGTGCATTGCCTCCTGGGCTAAAGGTGTCCAGGGCACAATCCCTATGATGCCACCTATAACCACCAAAATTTATCCTGTCTTGTGAGCCCATGGGAGGGAGCACTTCAGGGATCTGGCAGCCACAAGCACAGGCAGGAGCTGCAGGCTCAAGGACAAGGAGATATGGACATCAGATGGCCTCTGCTCAGTGGTCACCCATTTCCACTCCTCATTTCTCTGTCCCAGGTCAGCTTGCTCAGCCATGAACACCTCTGTGCCCAGCAGCCAGCTGAGACAGCCAGAGCCCCAGGAAGCAGCTGCCTTCACTCCCATCTCTGTTGTCAGGAGTGTGACAAAGAAATCTGATGCCCTGCCCATGATCTCCGTGATCGTCGTCATCTTCGTCCTCTTGGCTGTCTTCATCATCCTCGCGGTGCACTATGGCCCTCACCTCCGCACCATCCAGATCACCCTTTACCATGAGCCCATGCCTCAGGACCTGGACAATGGGGTTCACCTCATGGACTGGAAGAAGCTGGGCTCCCAAAAGAAGCTGCCTGGCCAGTTCTGCCAGCTGGAGCCAGGTGGCATGGATACAGCCAGCATGAGCTACCAGTGTTCCTGCAGGCATCACCTTCCCTGTGGGAGTGCTGAGCCCAACGTTATCGAGATCACGTACCTGTGACAAGGCTGCAGGCCACCTGGGCAGGACTCAAGGGACCATGTCTCTCTGGGAAAACAGTGACTGGGGTGTTAGCTTACCTGAGACTTGCCAGTTCTGACACCTGGAGGTTTTAGCTCCCTGGGATTGCATCTCTCCCCAGGTAGGCCCAGGTAGAAGGTTGTGTCACAGCAGTGACCCATCATCAGCCCCCAGAAGTCCAGCTCAGGGGGACCACTGTCTCTGAGCAAGAGCTGGGTCCCCAGCCCACGCTCTGGTGCTTGCTCAGCCTACATGGGACAGTGTTGGCATCTCTTCTGGATTTTCTTGCCCTGGTTTTACCTGTCCCACAGTGTCTGGAAGAGCTCAGGAGAGCTGTCTTGGTCCTTGTCCCAGCTGGGAAGGTCTGGGTATATGCTCAGCCTCTTGGCAGGAGATGGAAGTTACATCATCTGGAATCACTTTCCAGATTAAAGATGTTTCCACATGCCCTCATTCCATTCCTCATTATGCCATTTATAGGCACAGAAGAGCCTTCAGCCCCACTTTTCCTCCATGCCACAGCCCCTTTCCCTCCATCAGAGGGCTGAGACAGTGTCCTCCCTCCTGCCAGCCTTGGCAGTGGGCTCAGTCCATCATGGCAAGCAGTCAGAGGAGAGGAGGCAGCACCTGAACCTGTGTTTGTGTTTCAATGGTGGAGCCAGCAGCAGAGGACAATGTGTCCAGTCACCCAGCTGAGGTGGGTGAGAGAGGTGACATGGCAGAGGCAGGAGAGATAACAGCACATCAGCTACCTTTTGCAGTTGGCTGAACATCCTGGGGTGTTGGCATCAGTGGAGAAACACATGCATCTCTGGGCAGAGCCTGACACATCTCCATGCAAGACAGCAGGGATAGGCAAACCTGAGGTCACCTTCATCATGGTCATCTTCATTGTCCCCATCACTGTTTACTGCCCCTGTGCCAAGGGGAGCTTTGTTTGGGGACATGGGGACTTGGGTGATTTTAACGTTGGAAGCAGTAGGACGTGTCCCATCTGAGGAGGGAGTGCAGGTGGGGTTGGCATAGCCAACCCTGAGGGGATGGATGTTGATATGGCTCTATCACCCTGGGCAGAAGCTTGTTGAGGTGGCACAGATGGAGCAGGTGGAGGGGTGGAACATCATCCTGAGACCTGTAAGGCTGCTGCTGTTAGCAGGCTATGGCAACCTGCTCAGCCCTGGGAGTCTTTCTGCTGATGGAATTGCTGGGCCTCTCTTTGGAGAAGAAATTGGTCTCAGTTTCTCCTCAACTGATGGAAACTGAACATCAAAGCCTGTCTTCAGTGCATGGGCTCGGAGGACAGTCCCTGTGAAGGAGGCACAGCCTCTGGGATCACCCTCCAGTATTTATTCTGTTGAATAGTCCTAGGAGTGAAAAATATGGTTCTTGCCTCTCCACTTCCCATCCTGGAGCAGAAAAGCCAGATCTGTGTCTCTCCTAATTCCCATCTCCAGCACAGATCCCTCTGGGTGCTGTTGGACAAGAAATGGATTCTTCTACCTGTTCCTCTGGGCACTGGAGGTATTTCTGACACGGCAGATACCCAGCATCCTTCCTCTCACTTTTTTCTACCTTCTTTTCTCACTTACTTTAAAGCTAAGTAGGGGTTGGACTTGCTGGAAAATCTTGGCCTTTACAATAAACCTAATTTACATTCCTTTTTTAGGGGTTGTTTTCTGTTTTCTATTTCCTCCTTTGTTCTCCAGAGGTGACAGTTCATAACCAGCTTCCCCACACCTGTGTTAGAGAAGATAGGGGCTGTAATTTCAATGAGAAGTGAGGGAGAGTCCCACCTCCCTTTAAGTGTCAACACAGGGCTTGTGTTTTAATTTAGACACCCTTAATTAACAAACACCACCTTAAAAGCTACCCACCTTCCAGAGACATCTTTTTAATTGTAGGCTGGGGGGACCCAGGTGGACACCCACCATGAGGGCTCAGTTTTAAGTGCTTAAGAAAGCTCTTTACAACCATCACAAGAGCTACACTGGGGTACCCAGGGTGCATCTTATGGACACTGGCTGTGTGCTGAGGTGGTGTCACCCATCATGTTGTCACCTGGTTTTTGTGGTTGTGTCATTTCAGCTCAGGAAGCAGCTTGGTTCAGGACAAAGACTTTAACTGGAGAAGGAGAAGCTTTCGTGGCAGCTCCCACAGGACAACCACAGCAGGGAAACATCATGTTTGCAAGGAAAAGATTAAAACAGTCTAAATATTAATAAAGAGAAAGATAAAATGGGTAATTATTCCCAGAATCATTGATGTGCAGCCACAGGGGACTTGTGGAGGTCTGATTTATGTGACAGCATGCTGTGGTCTAGATCTATCACTTGGAGACTGGAGGAGCTGGGGAAAACTCACTGCTGCAGAACACTTTGCCGTGGTGCAGGCATTTCAGCTCATCAGAACACAAGCAAATAGAACTGGCAGTGAACAGTGGTGCTGATGGGGCCCCAGTTTCCCCCTTCTCTGTCCTGTGCTCCAATCCTTCCAGCCCAGGAGCTGTCAGCAGCACCTTCTTCTATATGACCTTTTCTGGAAAGGCCATGGAATGGTTTGGGTTGGAAGGGACCTTTCAAGGCCACCTAGCCCAACCCCCCTGCAGTCAGCAGGGACATCTGCAACTAGATCAGGCTGCTCAGAGCCCCAGACAACCTGACCTGGGATGGTTCCAGGGATTGGACATCTCCCACCTCTCTGGGCAACCTGGGACAGGGTCTCACCACCCTCACTGTAAGAATTGTCTTCCTCCTCCCTAGTCTAGATCTAGTATTGAAGTTCTGGCCTCCAGGATTTTTTACATGTATTTCATTTGCAGTCACATATTTAGATATAACCTCTTGGAGTGGAGGGGAAAAAGATGACTGTAAGACTCCATAGTGAGCCAGATCATATAGGCAAACAACAATCTCTGCTAGCTTTCTTCTCCAGAAGGACACCAAGGGTTATATCCCAGCTCTGCTTCTCATTGCTTTCTGATGCACAAGCCAAAGTAATTTCCACAGATCCTCCTCTTTTCTCTCTTCCAGCTCCCCTGCCAATCACTTCCAGGATTGCTCTTTGTAGCCCAAACCTTTGTAAGATACATTTGGGTTCTTCAGTGACAGAAGCTCTGCATGCAAATTACCACAATGTTATTACTCTCTATTCAAACACTGAGCTTGCTCCAATTTATTTCACTTGTAACTTCCTCTCCCTCCTTAATAATCATCTTTTCAAGAATGCAAAGCACCAATAAATCTCCTTATCAGACCTTCTACACAGGGGAGCTCCTGGAGCACAACAAGCAGAAGCTGCTCTTCTCCAAACCAGATTACTGCCTTAGGAAGCATTTAAAAGCTGCTGCATTACCTCCTTACTCTGTCCTGTTATTTCCGCCCCCCCCCCCCCCCNTTCCCCCCCCCCCCCCCCCAATTAAGAAGTTCACCTGCTGCAGGGAGGAGCACTTCTATAATCACTGCATCTAGCTCATGGGTGCTTCCAGGTGCACTTAGTAGGGGTTTTCTAGCTGGGGTTGCAGGAAGGTTTGCTTAGGATGCTGCAGGGCTGCCTAAAGTTGTCCAGAATTGAGGGAGGCACCCAAAGCATCAGCAGAGCCTGAGGAGGGAGGGAGCTAGAGCATCCCCCAGCGCCTCACTGCAGGGCTGGATGCTGCTGAGCCCGACCGGAACAACTGCCTTGGGGTAAGGGTGCTCAGAGACCTTCTCGCTGGAGGTTTGCTGCTGGCTGGGAGCTTGATGGCTCCCTGCACCTGGCTGCTCATCAGTTTGGGTGCTGGCGAGAGCGTAGGTGCAGAGGCAGTGTGGAGCATCAGTGGGCTCTGGTGGTGGAGGCAGCCAACTGCACCCGGGACGGGTAGGGGGGAAGGCAGCGAGTTTGGGAGGTCACTTCTGCCTCTCTACAGCATTGTACCTGGGGTAAGTTTGGGGCTGAGGGATGTGCCTGGTTCTGGGATTCCCGGTGCAAGGGAGGATTACTGAAGGAGGTTGAAAGGAGAGACGGAGAAGTGTGTATGCGAGTGTGTAAGGTCCTGCAGCTGGGTTGGGGCAACCTCAAGTGTTAATCCAGGCTGAAGGATGAAGGGATGGAGAGCAGCCCTGTGGAGAAGGACTTAGGGGGACTAGTGAGGGAAAAGCTGGACATGAGCTGGCAATGTGTGCTCACAGCCCAGAAGGCTAACTGAATCCTGGGCTGCATCCCCAGCAGTGTGGCCAGCAGGGCAAGGGAGGGGATTCCGCCTCTGCTCTGAGGAGACCTCACCTCCAGCTCTGGAGTCCTCAGCACAGCAGAGACATGGACCTGTTGGAGGGGGTCAAGAGGAGGCAACAAAAATGACTTGCAGGCTGGAACTCCTCTTGCTATGAGGACAGGTTGAGAGATTTGGGGTTGTTCAGCCTGGAGAAGAGAAGGCTCCAGGGAGAGCTTACTGCAGCCTTTCAGTACTCTTCAGGGGACCTATAGGAAAGACGGGGAGAGACTTTTTAGCAGGACCTGTTGTGACAGGAGAAAGGGTCATGGTTTGAAACTGAAAGAGGGAGATTTAGACCAGATAAAAGGAAGATGCTTTTTACAGTGAGGGTGGTGAGACACTGTCCCAGGTTGCCCAGAGAGGTGAGAGATGTCCAATCCCTGGAACCATCCCAGGTCAGGTTGTCTGGGGCTCTGAGCAACCTGATCTAGTTGCAGATGCCCTTGCTGATTGCAGAGGGGTTGGACTAGGTGACCTTGAAAGGTCCCTTTCAACCCAAACCATTCTATGATAAATCTTCAGTGTGATGAAGGATGAGGTCCTGACCAAGCCAGCCCAAAAGGGACCAGACTGGGGTGGGAGGCTGAACTAGGTGGCATGCAGGGGTCACTTTCAGCCAGTGTCATCTTCTGATCTTTGAGAGAAGATGAGCAGTAGGAGAGTTAGGGCCCTCTGGGAGAAGAGAGAAGAACACTACTATGCTTACCACTAAATCATGTCCCTAAGCACCACATCTACACAATTTTTGAACACTTCCAGGGATGGTGATTCCACCACCTCCCTGGCAAGCCTGGGCCAATGCCTGAGAAACTTCTTGGGGAAGAATTTCTTTCAATTATTTAATCTGTACNCCCACCCAAAAGCAAGGCACGGGCTGGGAGACATCCGCTCCTCTAGCCCCAGCGCTGCGGGCAGCCGGGAGCGGGAGGGCATCCCTCCGGGAGAGCCCGCGGGCTGGCGGAGGAGGAAGAGAGAGCACAAAGCAGGGAAATGACTTGGCAAAGGTCTCCTGGAGCTGGGGCCAAGCCCAGGAATAGCACAGGGTCTCCTGCCACCCCCACCCCCCCACCACCACACCTGGGCTGCACTGACCCTTCCTCCTGGTGTGTTGAGGGATAGCATTAATCCAGCAGGGGTGAAATGACTGGTTGGCACTGGGCTGGTTTTGCTTTTGCCACTTGTGGTGGCATTAAAATTTAGCTGTGATAAAGAAAAGTGATGTGATGACTGCAGGGATGCAGGTGATGGAGAGCCTCAAAGGGGAAAAACAGAGCTGTGAAAGGAGCAGGGAGGAATGGGAATAGGATGGAGCAAGGCTGGAAAAGCAGGAGAGGGGCAAGGTGGCCACAGGACACCAATGGCAGCTGCAGAGCTGCTGCGGTTTGCCTGGTAGATGTGAAGATGATGTGGCTGG
>VWZX01000354.1:2064611-2128995 GCA_013399015.1 Galbula dea
CCCTCTTGGCCAAGGTGTGGAAGGATGAGAGCCCAGCGGAGCTGGTCATGGTTGGGTGTTTGTGCTGCTTCTCCCCCTCACCACGGTTGGGGTACAGCAGGAAGGGGTGTTTTGGCTTTCATGATCACCCCAGGATGTGTGCAGACCACCCCACTGATTGTTCCAGTGAGGTTTAAAGCATCCAAGTAGTGGGATTCCTCCATCACTCCTCATGGTTTGGAGGTAGCAGATGCAGTTGGAGCTGCAGAGACATGGTGCAAACCCTTTCCATGCTCCTCTGTGTGAATCCCAGGAGTGCTGGTAGGACTGTTCGTGCTCCCAGAGAAGGGGATGCCCATGACAGGCTGATTCTGAAACACACAGGGGAGGATGCTGTTAATGAGGGACAAGAAATTCAAGGAACTGTGATGACATTGGGCATTTTTCAGTCATTCTTCAGCACCAAACCTGCAAATGTGTCTCCTGAAGCATTTCCACTTGTGCTGCTCTGCAAATCTTTCAGTGCTCAGTGTCTCACACTGAGCTCTGATGTGCAGGTGGATGTTGTCAGACCTGAAGTCTCTACATTAATTCAGGGCATTTGATGTGTTTAGCAAGGTTATCTTTCTGTAGAAGAGTCACCTGTGTCCATATCTGATTCTCCAAGCTCTCCCAGAGCTACCACCCCTCAGACACCCACCATACCTTAGGTGCTGCCCACAAGTTCTCCCCACCAGGGAGAGCAGTGCTCTGAAGATTAGCAGATCATGCCACACCTTGAATCCTGGGTTCAGTTTTGGGCCCCTCACTCCAAGAAGGACATTGAGGTGCTGGAGCATGGGCAATGAAGCTGGAGAAAAGGAGGCTCGGGGGAGACCTTTTCACTCTCTACAACTCCTTGAAAGGAGGTTGGTCTCTTCTCCCAAGGAACAAACGATAGGACAAGAGGAAGCAGTGCAGCCTGGGACAAGGGATGGGATAGAGCTGTACTGGAGATGTTTCTGTATGTCAGGAGGAGGCTTATGAAATATTTGACCAGGTAAGACAAACAGCAGAGCACTAGGGGTGTAGGGGGGGAAGCAGTCAGGTGTGGAGCAGAGAGGGACGGATACACCTGCAGCTCACATCCTGTTACTGCTTCTCGCTTTCCTTCCTCCCTGGACACTGACTCAGCACCACCAGCCTTTTATCACAGGACAGAACAATAGGTATCCTTCCTTCCAGGCACTGCATCTGCTGGTTTCAGTGATGTTTCTTCCCTTCACCACTCTCTGCAGCACAGCCATAGCTCCAATAGGAAAAAGGCTTCTACCATAGCACCATAGCTAAGGCATCTGTGGGATGCAGCCTCAGCAATGAGCCAAACCCATCTTTGCTTAGAGCAGTCAAGATCCAAACCCCTGTTCACCAGCCACAGCAAACATCTCACCCCCACTGGGATCACTTCTGATCTCAGGACCTTGTGTTGGAGCTGGTCATAAGAAGAACTGATTGGGAGAACAGGACTGTACCAAAGGCATTGGAAGCCTAGTCAGCAGGTAGTTGAGGAGCTGGAAGTCTTCTGTGTGTATCTCTTAGCCCGAACGTGCAGGGGGCTGGGAAATAAACCCAGAGGCTACCAACCAGTCCTGCCCTAGAATCTCCAAGCTATCTCAAAGCTACCATCCCTCAGAGACCACCAGACATGAGGTCCTACCCACAAGTTAGGTCCTGCTTTTAGCTAAAGATACTGACCCCCCACACTGTATTGATCTCAGGACCATTCTACCTAGCAAAACCCCATACTTAAGGCAGCAGGTAAATGAGTGCAGAATGTCTGCAGGGACTAGGGCTGGCAGGCAGCAATCCTTCTGTTTGCCATCACCACTCCCACTTGTAAGAACAAATGCAACATCACTGTGTACCACTGTGGTCCTGCTGACTTCAGACCCCTCAAGCACTTTTCTCATGCTGACCTGAGCGAGAGTCTAACACAGGGACAAGCACTGAAATCAGCAGGAGAAGGCAGAAAGATTCTATATAGAATTATATATAGAATGTTTCTGGTCAGAAGGGACCTTTCAAGGTCATCTAGTCCCACTCTCCTACAGTCATCAGGTGTGGCATGCAGACCAGACAGAAGACAACTCCCAGAGTTAATTTGCTTGAGAGCATATAAGGGCTTACAGAACCTGATCTAAGACTAACATTGAGCCCTCACAGGCTGTAGAGCTCCGAAGTCTCCTCCCAATTAGCCTTGCAGCCCAGGGCTCTTGCGCTGTGTGATGCAATTAGAACACAACGGTTAATTACCACTGATCTTCCTTTCCCTTCCCTGGCTTTGTGCTCTGAGCTGTAACCTCGTCCCAGGGCCCTGAGCAGACAACAACAGGAGACAAGGGTCATTAAAGCCAGCACTAAACATCTCCCAAGGATAGGCAGGCTAAGGTCAATGGGCAATTAGCACTGCAACATCAACACCTCATCACAGCCTACTTCAGCCAACACCATCAGCCCAAGGAATGACAATGGAAGACTGAGCAAGATCTGAAGAGCCCAGAGAGTTACTGTATTTGGGGGAGAAAGTGCTTATTGATGAACTGTCCTGCTTGTTTTCATCCCTGGTGCCCACTGGGGAGAGTTTTCTCTCTTTCCTCCCGTTTATTCCCTGTCCCCACGCCCCAGAAAGGAACTTTACCAGCTGTAGCTGTTTCCCACCAGCAGCAGATCCTGAGAATAACTCAGTGTGCACATCAGCCTGTCTCATCGTTTGTTGTGCCACACCAGAGGAAGGGCAGAGAATGTGAGGAGCAGGATGTAGAGTGGAGTGGAGCATCACCCAACAGGGAACAAACAGTGGAAAAGCTGATTCTTCTGCTAGGGGCAGATACTGATGTGATCTCTATTGGCCTGACTAGAGGAAAAGTCACTTAGCAGAACCCAAACTGCTCCTGCTCTAGCAGACTTGCATTTTTTTTCAGAGCTTCACCAAGCTGTAGCAGCAGCTTGAGCAAGTTCTGCAAGAGAAGTTCACAAACCAGTGGGACAGAACTACCTGGAGCCACACCACAGCAAAGCCCAAGAGATATAGGGGACAAACAGCTCCCTGACTATTTGCCCCTCCTGTCCTTACACAAAAGGGCAGGTGCAAAAATTCACCTGTACCACACTAGTGCTCAGCACAGTCTCATCCAGCCCCAGGACCACAGACTTGTTCTTTCTGGGAGTAACCCCAGGAAAACATCTGCCAGGGCCCAGGAAGAAGCATGAGTCGAGCTTTAGGAACAAGCCCTGATAAGCACCAGAGAGAAGTGGCTTCTTACTTGCTCCTACTGGCAGAGGACTGCCCAAACTCAAAAAATGCAGCTCCTTCCCCTTCTTCTTTAGGGGTAATTTCTTTCATCTGCGCCCTGCTACCAGCTGCATTCTTTGCTTGCAACATATGGACTCAATTACTGTCCTTCTTCCATGATTTCCTGCCTCTCTGCGTTTCCTGAAATGCATCCCCTCCTCCTGGCAGCAGGAACTCCAGCAGTGAGATGCTTTGCAAGCTCTCACATTCCTCCCTCCCTTCCTCGCTCCCTCCCACTGCTTTGCTGCCTCAACAGCAAAGGTGGTCCTGACCCAGAGCACATCCAGACGTGGCTGCAGACCCACGTTGTTCCCAGACTTTAGCCCAAGAACCCCAAGGGCTTGGCTTGCCACACAAAACTAACCAGGCCACCAAGTGCATGCTCAGTGTCTAGGAGGGCTACGTCCCTTGACTGAGGTCCTCAGCATCATACCTGGATCACTCTAGTTCTCAGCCAACTGCTTTATTTGCAAGGCTTGGCCTTTTTTTCCCCATTCCCTTCCAAGGCCGTAGGCTTCCTTAGCCTCTGTGCTTCAGAAGGAGCTATCAAACTGCTCTGGGTTTCTCCTGTGTGCTGTTTGGCTTCTTTCCTGGACATTACTCCTGCAGAAAAGCTCTGTGCCCGTGGCTTCTGCCTTCAAAAGCATTTGTGGAGGAGGGGAGAAGGAGCCTTGTCTTCTCCTTTTGTGGTTCCCTCAAGGTCTGCCTGCTGCTCTGGGGGAGCCCCAAGCACTGTAGCGTTGAGCTGCTGGAATTCCTCCTAAGTCAGAGCTGATTCCACGGGGAGGGGGAGAGGGAAATGGTTAAATCCCACAAGCGAACAACTTAATGATTGCCATCCCTTTGCTGACACGTTCCAGTTTTTGGAAAGGGGTCTGGCCAGCAGCTGTGCCAGCAATTGTAGCTCAAAAGAAAAAAAAAAAAGAGTATTTTCTTTCTGTGTCAGCTTTCATTCCTGGCCCCTTTGGGTGCCCCTGGCTCCTGCAGATGCCAGAGTTTTCCAGGGCTCCTGCTGCTGCAACTCCCTGTGCCTGTGTTCCCTTCCGTACCCAGTGATACAGTTAGATGATGAGGGAGATGAAGGCAGCACTGTTAGCTCCTTGCTTGCTTCCTCCCCCATCCTTCCCCAAGCAGAGGAGAAGCTTTTTCCCAGGATCCAATTGATAGAGCAGCTTCTGTGCCTCTGAGCCCAGGAGCACAAGGGAGAGACTTGGGTCACAGCGTGGAGGAGAAAACAGCAAATAAACATCTGTGGCTGAGCATCCTGCCCTCAGCTTCAGATGCAGGAGCCTTATCGTGTAATAAGACTTATGTATTGTTATATATAGCTATATAGCTTATGTATTACTATATATTGTGTAATAAGCCAGATTATAATAAGCCTGGACACTGTGTCTCCAGGTTCTCTCACCTAACGTTACCGAGCCCCAGAAACGGGCATATGGGAAGGTGTTGTCCCTGCACTGCTGTTGTCCCTTCCCCTTGAGGGATGGTGCCTGTTCTCTCCTGGACCAGTTCCCCCCCAAGGACCAGGAAATCCTTAGGATCTCCAGAGTACCAGATCCCTGTATGCCCAGAGAGCCCTTTGTGCGATACCAAGTTAAACTCAGTGCTGCTTTTCTTACCCACAGTGGGAACATGTTGGTTGAGGTCTGCCATCAGGAGCACCACCTTAATGCATAGAACCAACCTAACTTCCTCCTTGCCTTCTTCTGATGCCTTTTCCTATTGGGCAGTGGTGGAAGCACAGAGAGGAGAAATCCCAGACTTCTCAAATCACGTAAAGTGTGAAGTCACAGAATCACAGAATGGTTTGGGTTGAAAAGGACCTCTCAAGGTCATCTAGTCCAACCCCCCTGCAGTCAGCAGGGACATCTGCAACTAGATCAGGTTGCTCAGAGCCCCATATAACCTGACCTGGAATGGTTCCAGGCGTGGGACATCTCCCACCTCTCTGGGCAACCTGGGACAGTGTCTCACCACTCTTTGTCTAAAACATTTCTTCCTTCTATCTAGTCTAAATCTCCTTCTTTTATCACCCCTTGTCCTGTCACTACAAGCCCAGCTGAAAAGTCTCTTCCCATCTTTCTTCTAGACCCCTAGAAGTACTGAAAAGCTGCACTAAGGTCTCCCTGGAGCCTTCTCTTCTCCATGCTGAACAACCCCAACTCTCTCAGCCTGTCCTCACAGCAGAGGGATTCCATCCCTCTGACCATTTTTGTAGCCTCCTCTTGCCTTGCTCCAACAAGTCCCCTGAGCTGAGCACTTCAGAGCTAGGCACAGCACTGCAGGTAAGGTCTCCACAGAGTGGAGCAGAGGGGCAGAATCCCCTCCCTGACCTGCTGCTGACCACACTGGTGGAGATGCAGGGGAGTAAATGAAGCATAGAGGTGAAGCAGGGACCCTGACTATCAGTGTCACAGCATCCTTCTTCAGCCTTCCAGTCCCACTGTCTGGCTTGGACTGGCTTCAGTCTGAAGTCCCCATTGGGCCATGACCCTGTCTCATCCTCAGAGAGCCTTTGCCCAGATCCTCCACGGGGGCTTGGCACCAGCTGATGAGTACGTGTAAGGAACTAGAAAGCACTAATAGATGCTAGTGGCTCAGATGCTGTCGCTCAGACCTGCCCTCCAAACTTTGGGAGCCCCCACGGCTGAATTTGGACTGATTTGCTCCAAGAGGAGCATCTCTGTCAGCCAGAGTCCCAGCGATGGCTGCTGTGTGCCTCCTAGGAGCCCCAAGACCCCAGTGACTTGTGGGGTGCCTACCCACACCCTCAATCCTCAGAGCCTCCCTTCACTAGCCCAAAAGGCAGGTCTGAAAGCCAGATTTCATGCCTCAAGCTTCCTCTCAGCATGCTGGTGCTGTCCCTGCTCTCCTCAGCTCCGTTTTTGGGGTGCTGGGTGCCATCAGCTCTGCGCTAGGGTGGGCAATGTGGGTCACCCTGGCAAGAGAGTGGGTGCCGGCAGGTGGCAGCCTCTGCAGGCAGAGCGTAGCAGGCAAAGCAGAGCAGAGAGGCTCTGGCAGATGTTTAATGGGATTTTATTGCTCTGGGTTTCATCAGGAGCTGTTGTCACGGAAACGGAGATCTGCAGAGAGCCTGAGTGCATTCAGCGTTAACCTCCTCGGTACCACACCGATAGCTGAGGGAGGAGGATGGCCGAGGAAGGATGATGATGGCCAAAGGAGGGATGCTCAGGGTAGCAAGCGACCCCAGGAGGCTCCTCTTAAAGGCATGCGGTGAGTGATTTGTGCCCTGGAGCTCCCAGCCTCTTCCCGGTTCTGTGGAGGCAGCAGGAATCTGATGGTTTATTTAGGACTGGGGTTTAATGGCCTTTTAAAATCTACTGCTGTGCTGTTGGAGCACAAGACTGTCCCCAGGGGGGGTGCAGAGTGGAATCTATCTTCTGCTGTTGTACCCTGACCCTCTTGTTTTCAGGCTTTTCACACAAACAAGAGGGGCGAGGTGAGAAGATGGGTGCAGGTCTCCCAGGTTCCCAGCTTGGGGTGAGGAGGAAGTGTCCTACCAATGCCTAGTGCCAACACATCTCCTCCTGCACTGCAGCTCGGGCACCTTCTCTGGGTCTGTGGCTGGACAGGAGAGGGCACCGGAGTGTCACTGCCACTGGGGTGGTGGCAGGACATGTGTCACCCCTACACATGGCTCCCCCAGAGGTGACATCCCTGTTGCTAGGGAGGGTGAGCAGCTGAAGCTAGGCTAATCTCTTTAGTGACCTCAGCAACCATCACGAGAGTGAAAGGGAGATTAGAGGGCAGGGGTGGCTTTAGCAACCTGGGGAGAGCCCATTGGAGAGGAGTGGGAAGACAACTGAGCCAAGCAGAGAGGGACAAGACCCTTGGGGAGATCAGCCGAGGAGGCAGAGGGGCCTCCGTCGGCAGCAAATAACCCAACAGCTGGGATCATTGAGATAATATGTCCCAAGATCCTGGCACAGACGTTTCCCCCCAACCCCCCGAGGAAGGTGTTGCCAGGCAGTTTGGGTCCTAATCCCTTCCCTCCCGACCAGTGTGGGGGAGGTGGATGCCTTCCCACCCCCATCATACCCATAGGGCATGAAAACTTCCCCTTGAAGCATATACAGAGTTAAAACCCTCTGGATTTTACCCCATACCTCCATGACAGACACAGAGGATCAGATTTGGAATATTTGTTGTCTCTTCCCATGTTACAAGAGGCAAAGTGAGGCTGTTTTCTGCAGCAGAGCAGGGTGTGAGGCTTTTGCTCACAAAGCCTCTGAGAAGCCTCCTCCTTCCCTGTTCCTACCCCGTGGGGGTCCAAAGAAACCATATGGTTTCTTTTCAGGTGGCTAATGGGGCTGGAGGGATGGATATTTTGCAGAAAGCTTTGCAGTCCAGTGGGGGACACACCGGAGCAGAGGAGCATGGCAGGGAAAGTGCTGCTTGCTGGGCTGTGCCACCTCTGTGCTGCTTCCCACAGGCAGATCCAAGGCTGTAAGGGAAGGAAAAAATGATGCTTACTGTAAGGCACTATTCACAAAGATGATCAGAGGGGTAGAGCACCTCCCCAGTGAGAACAGGCTGAGAGAGTTGGGGTTGTTCAGCCTGGAGAAGAGCCACCTATTTCTCCAGGGAGACCTTATCACAGCCTTCTGGTACTCAAAGGGTCCAATAAGAAGGATAAGGACAGACTTATTATCAGGGAGTGTAGTGACAGGACAAGGGGTAACAGTTTCAAACTGAAAGAGGAGAGATATCGGTTAGATATTAGGAAGAAATTCTTCACTGTGAGAGTGGTGAGACATTGCCCCAGGTTGCCCAGAGAAATGGTAGATGCCCCATCCCTGGAAGTACTGAAGGCCACGTTGGACAGGGGTCTGAGCAACCTGCTCTAGTGGAAGGTGTCTGAGTCCATGGCAGTGGGGTTGGTACTAGATGATATTTAATGTCTCTTTCATCCCAAACCATTCTGTGATTCTATGATTACTACTTGGTGTTTGTTCCTTCCTCTCAGCTGTCAAGGAAACCATGGCATAGTTCACATACCCAGCTGGTATTGCCACAGTTGCTGACGTGTTTTGTCCTTTTAATCCATATCCAAAATAGCTTCTCCACCCCTCCATTCATGCTGGCTTACACAGCACCTTTCACTGTGCACTCCTGCCTGCCACCCTCTGTCCTCCTGCCCAGTGATGTGGATCAGGACACCAGATTTTTTCTTAAAATCACAGGCTGGTTTGGGTTGGAAGGGGCCTGTCCAACCCCCCTGCAGTCAGCAGGGACATCTGCAACTAGGTCTAGCAGGTTGCACAGAGCCTCAAACAACCTGACCTGGAGTGGTTGCAGGGATTGGACATCTCCCACCTCTCTGGGCAGCTTGGGACAGTATCTTACCACCCTCAGTGTAAAAAATGTCTTCTTTCTATCTAGTCTAAATCTCCCCCTTTTAGTTTCAAACATCACCCCTTGTCCTGTCACCACAGACTCTGCTAAAAAGTCTTCTTCTGGGCTGAGGAAGCAGAACTGTACCTTCTATGCGGATGAGAGTGGCCAAGATATTGCTGCAGCCAACTCATCAAAAAAGGCATGTGAACCACAACAGAGCACACACACATTAGCTCAGTTTGGCTCAGCACTTGTCCTACCCTCAGAGCTTCCACTAGATGATTTGGAACTGGGTTGTGGTTGAAGTGGGTCAACCATTGTGTCCTTTCCTGTTGCCTCAATGTCATGCATGTGCCATCTGCTCCCCAACACGCAGAAAAGCGAAGGCAGAAAATCAGTCCTGAATCTATCCTCCTGCCCTGAGCTTGCACCTGCCCTCAGCATCCAAAGGAAAGAGAAAGGGTCAAGCCAGACTGGATGCAAGGAGGCTCCTCTTCTTCAAACAAGATGAAGCTGTGGTAAACAGAGCAGACACGTTACCCCTTGTCCCCATTGCTCAGGCAATGGTTTGTAGGAGAGAAGATGTTGCTCATCTTTAACCCAGGTGATAGTAGCCCCAAACAAAGCCAGGGGAACAGGGCAGGTTGCAGCCTTTGGTGGTGGGTGCAACCATGACATGGCAAAAATCTGTCTATTGTAGGTAGGAGGCAGCAATTTCCAAATCTTCCTGAAAAGTTTGGCAAGGCTCCTGTAAAGCCACTGCAACTCGAATCAGATCTGCTGGGGATGACCCAAAAGAGCATTTTTGGGCATGAGTTTCTACCCCAGTGATCCCTTGGTCAAGCCATGAATACTCAGTGCCCAAAGTACTATTAGTGTTCAGTAGCTCCAGTGTTTTCCTGTTGTCCTGCTGTTGATGCCAATGTCATGAGGAACCAGTTGATAAAGCCCACCTGGATATCCAAAAGGGTCTCCTACAGCATCCTAAAGAAATTGAGCTCCCATGGGATGAGAGGAGAGGTTCCTACATAACTACTAACCAGTTATTTATCAGACTAAAAGGCAGGGGAAAAAATACATCAGGAAGACTGTGAAAAGTAGGAATATTCCTGACAATATTGCAGTAGATAAAAAACAAGACTAACTCTGCAGGGCTGCAGAAGGACCTCAACTGGATGCTCAGTGTTTTATAGCATCTCAAAGGGATTGTCTTGCCCCATCTGCCTTTGCCTTTTAACTCCATGAGCTGGGTAGAGGGTGCTCTGAGCTGACCATTGCCACTGGGAGTGAAATATAGGACGTGTGGAGTGTCCATGGCAATGTCGGCTTGGTGCAGCCCTAAATCCCCATCCAAGATCTAGGAATTCCTGGAAAAGGAAGGAGAAGTAAAAGCAACCACAGCATTGGGCTGTGCTGCCTGCAGTTCTAGTTGCTCTGCCTGAGGAAGGACATCATAAGCTAGAGAAGGTGCAGAGGGAGGCAGCAAGGGTAACTGGGTAGACCTGAAGCTGCTTAATTTAGAAAAGGGACATGAAAGAGGTGTATGAAATTATAAACTGGAGATATTTGTGGCTTTTCTGCAAGAGCTTGAATGAATTCAGGCTTAAATGGCAAGCTGTAGTTTCACAGCCCTCCTCCTCTTTACAGGATGTTGCAGATGCTTATGGTTTACACAGGTTAAAAAAAGCAACCAAATACATTTATGGAAAAAAAAAGGTGGGAGGAAGTGAGAGAATTCACTGACTGAGGAAGATGAGTGTCAGGGTGGGTGTGAAGGAATATTTGGGACCTGCAAGGAGAGGAGGTGGAGGGAGGGAGGGAGGGATCAGTCTGCTGGGTTTGGGCTGTGTGTTGGGAAGGGGATGACTTTGCACAGCAAGAAGCTTCTGTGAGTTGGAGCTTGGGAGGGGGCTTAGGGGATGTGGGAGAGCCTGGGCAAGGCATGAGGAGAGATTGCGGCTCCTGGGTCAGAGGAGGATTTGCAGAGAGAGGAGGACAAGAGGTGCATTGATTACAGGCTTCTGCTTTCTTTCAGCTCTCTCTAGCTATTCTACAGTCCAACTGGCATCTGAGGGCACATGTCTCATCCCCCCTCCTTCTTTCTGCTGTAGCCCTGAGGGGATCAGCACACAAAGCCTGGCAGCTCTGAATGCTCCTTGTGTTGTCTTCACAAACCAGATGCTTTATCCAAGCTCGAACTAATGTGGCCAGCAGGGCTAGAGCAGTGATCATCCTCCTGAGCTCAGTACTGGTGACTCTGCACCTGGAATCCTGGGTTCAGTTTTTGGCCCCTCACTACAAGAAGATCATGTTGGAGCCTGTCTAAAGAATGGCAACAAAGCTGTTGAAAGGTTTAGAGCACAAGATTTGCAAGGAGCAGATGAGGGAACTGGGGTTGGTTATTCTGAAGAGGAGGTGGCTCAGGGGAGACTGCCTCACTCTCTTTAACTCCCTGAAAGTAGATAGTAGCAAGGTGGGAGTTAGTCTCTTTTCCCAAGGAACAAGTGATAGGACAAGAAGAAGAAACCTCAAGTTGTGCCAGGGGAGGTTTAGGTTGGGCATGAGGAACAATTTCTTCCCTGAAAGGGTTGTCAAGCCCTGGCACAAGCTGCCTAGGGTAGCGGTGGAGTCGTCACCCTGGGAGGGATTTAAAAGCCATGTAGATGTGGTACTGAGGGATGTGGTTTAGTGGTGACCTGGCAGTGCTGGGTTAATAGTTCGACTTGATCTGAAAGGTGCCTTCTAACCAAAACAATTCTGATTCCCGTCTGCAGTTTCATGTGTCTGCCCTCACTATTTCAGGAGCTAGGGTGGCAGAATGAAAGGTTTCCAGTCCCCAAAGAGTTAACTTCTCATGCCTGCAGTGCTTGGGCAGAAATTCAGCTGCTGCTTTATATTCCTGAGCCCATCCCCTCCCTTCTACTATCTCCTCCCACTCATAAAAACACATCTTCCAGGCAGTGAAGGCAGGAGCCTGTGCAGGCAGTGCCATGGCTGCACCAGTGCCTGTCCCAGTGCTCCCTGTCCCACTTGTGTCACAGCCACACTTGCCCTGTGCCCTCAGCCACCGAGTGCCCCAGTGCCCCTCGGTGGCTCTAATTCAGGGCTGCTGGCTTGAGCGTGGCATCATGAGCTGGATGAGCTCAGGCTTTAAGCTGGAAAGGCTTCTTAAGGACAGGCACTGTCTGGTCCCCCTTACTGGGATACCAGTGCTCAGCTGCATCTGGAAGATAGTGCCAGGTTTAAATGGATAAGACCAAAGCATGGGGGAGTTTGGAGGGGCCAGGAAACTCTATGAGAGCCTGGTGGGAGGTGTCCTCCTTAACACACCACCACTGTCCTCTCCTGTGAGGTGCATCAGGGTCTCATAAGGGGTTCATGGCCTGAGGTGTGAAGTCCTGTTTGGGTCATGGTATTGCCTATCAGGGAGCTACATCTGGAGTTGGGGTGAAAACAGGCAGAAGATTGAACCCTTAATATGGTGCATTTTGCAGCCCTGGACCCTGTGGTGGGACCTTCTCAATTCTTCAGTGTCCTAGGGTCAGGTAGTTCCTCCAGCCCAGCTGGACACTGCCATTGAGGAAGGTGCTCTGTACCAGAGCTGGCCTGGAGGTGCTGCTCTACCTGTTTTTAACAACACCTGGTTTTCAGAACCAAGACACAGGACAGGCTCTTCCCTGTGGGAGCCTATGCTCACCCAAGCAATACTGGGAGCACTGGTCCCTCCTGGGGTCACACTGAGCCTTTGCAGCTTTTAATTTGAATGCACTTCTATGTTCAGAAATAACACAATTCCATTTTTGCAGCAGTTTGGGTGTTCCTGGGGCTTGTTACCACATCATGGCTTAGAAACACTAATAAAAATCCGGGTGAGCAGAGGTGAGTGTGTGTCCCTGTGCCAGGTCAGCCCAGCAGCCCCTGTAGCATGTGGCACGTGGCATGGCCATTGGTCCCCCTCATTCAGCAGGGCTCTTTGTGTGGGACACGGTGCCTGCTGCCTGCTTCAGACACACCTCGTGTCTATTATCTTGCTTGCATCCCAGGTGCTTGGCTCTGGCATCCAAACCCAGCAGAGCGTGAACCAGAGAGAACAAGAGCAAGTGAGTGGCTGGGGATGGGCCTTGGGAAGAAGGAGGGATGTGCCTATGAGAGATTTGTGCTTAAAAGAGGAAAATGCTGATTGTAGGAGGGGAGAGGAGTTGCTGTGGTTCAAGCACCTGATCAGTCAGGATGGTGCTGGCTGTGGTCTAGGGACTCCCTGCATTCAAACCTGGATGAACCAGGAGCCTACTAGAAGCAAGGCCACTGAAAGAGTGGTTAGGTGTTAGAACAGACTGCCCAGAGAAGTGGTGGAGTCACCATCCCTGGATGTGTTCAAAGAAATTGTAGAAGTGGCACTTTGTGACATAGTTTAGTGGTATTGGGTTGACTGTTGGAGTTAATGAGCTTAGAGATCTTTTCCAGCCTACACAATTCTATGATTCTTGGTGCCTGGGGCACCAGAGGGTTCCTTGCAGAGCCACCCTCATATCAGGGTGCTGGTGGGCTCTGCCAGGCTGATGGCTGCGTGCACACAGAGGAGTTGCCTTTGTGCAGCCAGATATTCCCAGGGCTGCATTTAGCAGTCCCAGAAAGCTGCAAAATGAAAGAGACATCAGGATACGTGAGCTGCACCAAGGCCAAACTGGAGCTTTGCCCAAGAGCTTTTATTTTCCTATAATGGTTCCCTTAATATAAAGCCTTTTTTCATGCCTTTGCAGCTGTGAGCAAGGGATGCTCTGGTAGCACTGTGTTACCATGACAGTTTGTATATACAGAAGATGGTGAAATAAATACTATTTTTGGTAGAAAAATGTGATCTTGACTTTCTTTGCCTCCATACCATAACTTTGGATGTTTGGAGATGAACCTGGAGCCTTGTGGCACTGAGCAGGGACCTTGTCCAGGCTGGGGTGTGCTGCTTGGGAGCTGGAGCAGCATCACAGCTGCTGGGGTGGGCTGGGTGGGCTGAGTGCTGCCACCAGCATCCCAGGAGGAGGCTAGAAGTCCTGTTCCCTGCACAGAAAATCCATCTTGGCATACCTGGTTTGGTGCCTGAGAGCCCAGACAGGGGCTGGGCTCTGGGGAATGGGGGCGTCCTCCCTGCCCCAACATCACCCAAGCTGAAATCCAGGTGCATGGGAAGCTGGTGAGGATAGGAGCCACTCTCACTGTCCAAATACTTGCCATGATGGATGTTCCCTGAGGATCAACCAGCAAGCACAGCCCTGGTCACACTGTTTGAGTCTTTCTTGTCCATAGAGGTGTATGTAGCCATGTGCCAGTGGTGTTCCTCCTAGCGACCCCATGGAGAGGGTCCTCCTTCCCTTGTTATCCTGTAAGCATCACCAGCCTTGCTGCCAGCTAAGTTTAGAGGTCAGCCCAGCCAGAAATGAGCCAGGCTGCAGCTCCGCTAGGATGAAGGATGCTTTCTCCCAGACAGCCACTTTGGAGGGACAAATGCTTTGCCACGTGCTGGTGGCCCTGGTGTGGTGGTAGTGTCCTTGCAAATGGTTCTGCACATGGTGCTGGAGCTGAGGGTGAAAGGATGCATCCTTCACGCTTGGACAACCGAGCCCAGACTGTCTTCCTCATCCTGGGGCCAAATGCATATTGCAGCAGCTGTTTTGCTGCTGGCATCTCATGGTAGGTACCCCATGGGGCATCCAAACCCATCCTGCCACCAACACCATCCCCTCCTGCCCCAGGCAGTGCTGCCCTTACCTGCTGCCTGCAGTGATGAGCAGCCCCTGCTCCTATGGGTTTAGAAGAGGGATGGTGAGACATCACCAAGAGATTCCTTGGTATCCCCTGGAGCTACTCCAGCCCTTCCTGCTGCAGCAAGTGACCACCAGCATCTCTTCCTCCTCTGTGGTCCTCCTCCACACCTTTCCCATCCCCACACATGCACAGGCTTGGGGGAAAGTGGCCACCAGACAGGTCTGTGTCCCAAAGTGTCTCTGCCTCTTCTCCAGCCCCGTTTCCTCTCCAAGGTGTCCCCATTGGTGGAGTGGTTGTGGAATGGGACTGGCCAGCCAGGGCAGGCTCCACAGGGCTTTTGGGAGCTGGTCCCCACAGGTGTGGACACACAGGGGACTGCTGGCATCATTTAAAAATGAGGACAGAGACCTGATTAGTGCCCTAGTTTGTGTCAAATCTCAGATCCTTTTTTTTTGTTTTTTGTTTTTTTTTTAGCAGCCTTTTGATGAGCTTGTCAATGACAAGTTGCTAATTGAGGGAACAGGAGGCCCCAAATTGGGGTAGTGGGACAGGGAGCAGGGTCTCCCGGGGTGCCCCACGGCTCAATGCACCCTCCTTGTCTTCTGAAATAGGAGAAAAAAACAGCTATGATAAAAGATTCATCTAAACCTGGCACTGAGCCTGGCTAGAGGGACCAGGGGATGGAGGAAAGCCAGGATGGGGTGGCCTCAGAGGGCCATGGGGCTAATGCGTGGTTAGGGGGTGGGGACACTCCAAAGCTCTGCAGGGAGCAGCAGAGACCTCGGGGGCTTCAGCAGGGAAAGGTGCTGCCTCACCCCAGGGTGCTGAAGTGTGTGGGGGTGGGATCTTTGGTTTCTAACTACATGAGGCACCTGCAGGCATCCTGTGGAACAGTGGACTCCACATTATTTGATTGCACACCCCCACCCAAACATATTTGTTGGTTTATAAATTACACACACATACCTTGTAATGCAGAAACTAAAACAGAAATGCAGAAAGGATAGGGGGAGAGATAAGATAAACTCTTACTTTTTAAGTATTTGTTTTATTGATTAGCAGTACACACAAAAAAATATTTTCTTCCTGCATTCCTATGGACTACCTCATGTGCCTTACTCTGGGGACCATGGGGTCAGGAGCCATCCCAGCCACTCCCCCAGTCTGGCACCAGCAGGCCCCTTCCCCACTACTTCCCTTTCCCACTCCTCCCAAGACACTATCCAAAGCAGCCCAGAGACACAAAGCAGTTTTGTCTGCCTCTTCCTCTCCTCCATCCGGCTGCTCTCCCTCCCTGGCACCCATCCAGTCTCACTCAGCAGCACAAGGACCCTCCTTCTCTATTTATCTCTGGGGAAGGAGGTTCAAGCCCCCTTGTCACTCCATTGCAGCTGTACCCTGTTCTAGAGATGATGGGGATGGTGGCAACATCCCCACTCCACCAGCCCTGCCACCTGCCCACATCCTAGGGACCAGTCATGGTTCAAGTGGTGTGCGCTGCTTCCCAATGCCCCTTGGGGCTGGATGTGGAGTGGGAGGACCTTTCCCTCTGGCGTGGCTTCATCGGCGATTTTCCTTTCCCTGTGCTATCAGGGCTGTGTCCCTCGGGGTTCACCAAGGAAGGCTCCCCGAAAACCCCATGTCATGAGCCCTGTAGAAGAGGAGGGGAGATCCCTGGGATGTGTCTCTGCTCCTCAGCACAGAAGTGGCAGCAGCTTCCAAACCTCTTCCAGTAGGACACCCCTAGCACAGTGCCGTCCACCTCCCTGTCTCCTGCAAGGGCAGCAAAGCCCTAGGCAATTTGGTTCAGCATTGCTGAATGTTAGCATGGAGTTGGTCCCAAAAACCCCTCCCCACACCAGGTCCAACAATGTCCAGCGTGTGCTGAAGGCAGAAGGGACAGGGGCAGGCTGCACTGGGCATGGGCAGCCCCTGCCCACTGCTCTCTGTGCTGCTGCAGGGATATTTTGGCCATCAATGCCTCTTCTTGACGTTTTTTTGGGGTTTTTTTTTTTGGCTGGGGGTTCTCCAAAGCGCTCCCTCTGCCTAAACTCCCTGGGGATGGATGTGGGCTGGGGGTATTCATGAAGGAATTAGCCTTGCCTAGCTGTGTGCCTCCAGGGACTCCCTGAGACATTTGGGAGGGTCAGCACTAGGCTATTGGGAGGTTGGTGTTTTTGACTGCAGAGACAGCATCAAATCCAGTGGCCAAGCACATGGGCTGGCTCCTCCAACAGCACCTCAGCGACAGTGACCCTGGCAGAGTCCTATCGCAGGGGTTCCAGCAGAGTGTGTGGGCTCCAGATGGGACAGCAGTGTCCCCTCGGAGCTGAGCCCCTCCAGTCACACCATGAGCCGACAGCAGTGGCTGCAGCATCTCCCTTGCTCTTGCCTTCATCCCTCCTGGCATCCCTCTCCTTCCCCTCCCTGCCCTCTTCTCGCCTTGGCTCCACGATTTCAGGTCTTGGCTACAGCTGCCATTGGCTCCCCAAGGCCAAGTTCCACTCTCGTGGCCAGGGCAGGTGCTCTGCACTGTGAGGGAGGACAGACAGAGCAGGCTCCAAGCAGCTCACACCATTGCACGGCAGAGGCCACCACTAGGTCACACAGGCTGCACAAGGGTAAAATTCCACCACAACGTTCTTTTTCTGGTCTCCTTCAGCCCGGAGAGTGGCTGAGGGCTGGTCCTGTTCCTCCACGTAATGGACGAGCTCTTGGCAGCCACCGAATCCCAGTGGGATCAGCAAAGGGCAGGCAGTGCCCTCCCTTCACCCTGTCCTTCACCAGAGTCACAAGGTTTCAGTCAGCAAAAGGCAAATTTTATTCCATCTCCTCACGCTGGGACTAAGCTGTTAAATAACAAAATAAATCAAAGTGTCAGGAAGTGGATTTATGGAGCAGGAAGGGAGGCAGAGGGAGGATGGTGAACTGTCTCTTGTTCCTACCCGGGAGCGTGAGGCTGTGAGAGTAGTTGACTGCAGCAGGGGGAATAAAATCCCAGGGGATGTCATGGCAAGGGGCTGGCAGGGAGATGGGTGTCATGGGCTGCAGGAAGGGCTTTCCCACTGTGGCACCTTGCTACTGACACCTGCTCTCCTCACCTGGCTATTTGCACCCACTGTCCTGGCAAGTCCCTGTTAGACCTTTTCTATCCCATGTACCAAGACTTCTAAATGCTTTTTTACATCAGATATCTTCCTTGCTCATGTGGTTATGGGAGAAGCCCTTTATGGCCACCAGCTCCCCTGGGATTTCTTCCACTCAGGGCAAGCCTCAAAATCCAGCTGCAGGTTCTTAGCATGGAAATGCACAAAGCCCCGTTTAACCCTGCAGCTCCCAGCGCCTGTGTCAGACCCAAGGCGACCTCCCAACTGCCTCTGGGGACCCTGAAGGAGCAGGCGAGACAGAGCTGCATGAAAATGAAGCTTTTTTGGCAATTCCTCCCCCCCGCCTTTGCTAGGTGAGGTCACTGCTGGAGGAGCTGCATAGGACTCTGCCTGTGACCTCAGCCTGATGCCAAGGAACACGTCAGTGGGCAGCATACCAGCTACCCACCCAGCCCTCCCCAGGGCCGAGTGACCTCAGCTCACAAATCCAGCAGAAAACTGGGTTTGCTCAATTTCCACCACCACCCCCCTTTTTTCTTTTTCTGTTGTTTTCGTTTTATTGTCAAGGTCAACTGGCCAAAATAAGTGACAGCTCAAGCTCAAATCTGGTGACACGGGGACATCACTGCCCAGAGCATCTGCAGGCTCCAGCCCTGCCAGGAGCAGGCAGTGAGCTGTGGACAAACCCCAGCAGAAGGGCAATGGGATCTCCAGTAGTGTGTGACCACCTCCTATACCACCAAGGGCTTACAGCTCAACTGCCTGTGGAGCAGCCTGAGGTTCCTCTGGTCCTGTGCCACAGGTGTACCTAGGAGGGTGACAAGGGACAGGAGGAGTGGGGGAAGAGGTGCTGAGCTGCTCTCAGTGCAAGGGGAAAGAAGGAGGTGGAGAAGAAGCAGTGTGAAGCAGCAGCAGGAGGGCACCAGCGTGGACTGAGGGATATTCAGAGCATCCCAGCAGGGACCCTCACCTGCCTCATACCCTGGCCCAGACCCAAGGTGCCCCTATGATATCTGGCTAGGCCACCTCAAAGTTTGCTGGGTGAATATACAGCCCCCATGAGCACCTCATCTAGGGTGGGGTACAGCCACTGACCCCCCACAACAGCTGCTACCAGGTATATGAGCTATAACCCACGGCCCCACTCCAGCCACAGAGCCCCTCAGTACTCCTCAAGGATGGGGATGAACCTCCTCCCCTCTACACTCACTCCCATCCTGCATCCAGGATGGTCCCCTGTAGGAGTCTTAGATGGACAGGGAAGGACATCGAGCACGTCAGACTTGCTAGTATCAGATGTATTGGAACTGGTTGGTAAGAGGCTGTGGTGAAGTATGCAAGATATGCAAGCTCGTGGCCATGAAGCAAGGAAGCAAAGAACACTGAGGACCAAACAACAATATAGACTGTGGAATTCCAGTGGTCCTCAGTGTTCTTTGCTTCCTTGCTTCATGGCCACGAGCTTGCATATCTTGCATACTTCACCACAGCCTCTTACCAACCAGTTCCAATACATCTGATACTAGCAAGTCTGACGTGCTCGATGTCCTTCCCTGTCCATCTAAGACTCCTACAGTCCCCTCCTTTCCAGGGTCAACCTTCTCTTCCTGGGAGCAATACCTCTAATCTCCTGAGGGTCACTCAGCCCAAGGGGCTGCTGAGGCTGACTTAGTCTTGTCAACCTCTTTGCATCCCTTTCATCAGGGCTGTGACTTGGGCTGTTTCTGTTGTTCTCCCCTTGCTTATTATCCCAGTTCAGAAAGCCCTCTGAAGGCTAACCATGCTGCAGTGAACATTAGCACAGCATCAGTACTGATTGGCCAGGTTTCTGCCTCTGGGGGGTTTCCCTTCCCGGTTTCCTCAGTGCCCTTGGGTGATTTTAGTGCAACCAAGAGAGGATACTGCAGGGCTTAGGGCACCATAAGCCTGCAGCCTCCTGAAGCCAGATCCACACCTACAGTTCTACAAAGCTTCTTTGGTCTCCACAAGCAGTGGCTTTCACCCGACTGGAGACCCGTTGGCCTGACCATTGTTTCTTTCTCCACCACCACTCAGCTCCCAGTGGCATCACCAGCAAAGTGAGCAGCAATGCCTGCTGCCCTGGGAGTGGGTGCTGGGGACAGCCTATGATTGGCACCTGGATGTTCTCAGCCCTGCTCCCTTCTAGTAATGGGTCAATGTGATTGATTGATTAATTGATTGATTGATCTCCTTCATCATGCACCTGGAGCTGTCCCTAATGCACTCCAGGTGCTCCAGCATGGGAGGGATGGTTGCCCCAAGGTTGGGGGTAGAGAGCATGGGGTGACAGGGACCTTGCACACCAGTTCCCTACAGGGTCACTACCCTGACCCCCATGCCCTCCCCACTGCTGTTAGACAGGCCTGCCCCAAAGGCTACTCTGGTTGGAGTCCCCTGTGCACATCTGTATGTGCACATATATATGCAGGGACGTGTGTGTGTGTGTCTGTGTGTGTGTGTGACCAGGGCTGTCCCCACGTAAACAGGGAGAGGAAGAGGGTTGGCTCTGTGGGGAACAGGGGAATTTGGGGGTGGTAGGTGGTGTCCCTATGAGAGGTGCATGATGATTTCCAGAGGTTTCTATGGGACTGCAGCAAGATTTGGGGAGGAGGGTGTTTCTGTGGGGTGCCAGAGGGTTTGGGGACTATCCATTAGTCTCCAAGGGAGGGGTTTACTGGGGGGGAAGAGGGCAGCCGGTGGGTGTTGGGGATTTAGGGGGTGGAGGCTATGGAGCTGCAAACCGGACAGAGGCATTGGGGGAAGGTGAGATGGGAATACAGCGAATGACCAGCCCCAACACCCCCAGGCTGCCTGTCTAGCTCCGGGGGCTGCTTTGCCCCCGCTCCCTCCCTCCCTCCCCCCATCTGGGCAACAGCAGCTTATTTTGTTCCTCCGTGGTTGCGACACCCAAGTCACGGGATGTTTCTTCCCGGCCTGTGTCAGACTCTCCCGCAGGGCGGGGGTTGGAGGGTTCGTCCTGCCGTGGAGGGTCCCAGGCACGGTGCCTGAACCCACCCGAATCCCCATCCGCCCTTCCCAAACGCAGACGAGGGAGACCAAGCAACACAGAAAGCAGATTACCCTGGAGCTGGAGAAGGGAAGAGTGTGCCTGCTGGTGATGGGGAGGGGTGACCAGACCTCCCTGGGATTGGGCAAAGTTGATCAGATCCTCCCGGGTCTGGGGAAGAGTGACTGCATCCCTGCTGAGTCTGGGGAAGGGTGACTGGATCCCTACTGCATCTGGGGAAAAGTGACAAGATCCCCCTGGGACTGAAGAAGGGTGATCAGATCCCCCTGGATCTGGGGAAGGGTGATTGTATTCCCACTAGGTCTGTGGAAGGGTGACTAAATTGCGTTGGGACTGGGGAAGGATAACCAGATCCCTGGCAGTGATGGGGAGAAGCAACTGAATCCCCTTAGGACTGGGGAAGGGGCTGTGGGCACCATGGTCTCCTCACTGGGGTGTGCCAGGGTCTGCCCTGCCCTTCCCCAAAAACACCAGCCAAAGCCCATCGCTGCCACAATGGTCATGTCACACTCAGTTCTGAGGTCCATGTCATCCTCAGATCCTGGGGCATCTGATGATGGGAGTGCCCCAAGAGCATCCCCACTGCCAGAGCCAGGCTGGGGCTGAACCAGCCCGTGCCAGCAGCCTTGGCACAGTGGCAGCATCAGGATTGAAAGGCCCCATCTGTGCCCCTCTCTCCCCGTTGGAATAAACAGCACTGCTTCAGAAGAAACCATTTTATTATTTTTTTTTCCCAAAGAAAAAAAGCAATATAAATATTAGAGTATAAAACTTGCGTGTAACACATTGACATTGGTCTATATGGGTATAAGAAGGATATAAGCATATATATAATATATAAGTATAATTCAATATTAGACACATTGAAAGGGCAAACGTGTTTCATTTCACGTACACTTGGAGCACTGAGCACATGGAAGGAAGATAGAGAGAGAAATTGAAAATACTGCTGTCCACAAGTTAGTTACCGCAATTAAAAATAACACGCCACTAAATACACAACACTCACTAAGCTACCTCAGATTGCAGATTAAAAAGAAATATAAAGACTATGATTCAGCTACAGCGTTTTGGGGAGGGAGAGGGGGCAGGTGGCAGCTGCAGGGGACAGGGTGGGAACCGCTCCCAGTGCAGCCAGTGCTGGACATGGCTGAATCCGGATGGAACACTGCGGATGCTCCTGCTGCCCTGGGTTTGCAAAGGGGATGGCAGGGGGGTGACTGCTGCCGTGCCAGAGTCTGGCCAAGAGGGTTGGATCTGCTCGGGTAAGTTAGGTGTTAGTGACTAAAAAAGGGGAAAAAAATCAACACACCCCCCTAGGAAACCCTTCCTGGTTACCCTGCAACCCTCTCTTGCTACACAAAGCTCTCCTCTGTCTCCCTGAGGGGCTCAGAGCTGCTTTAATATGGGAAGGTGGCCCAGTGCAAGGGTGATGGGTATGTGGAGACACTATTCGTCATCCTTCTATTCCCTCTGTGGGGCAGAAAGCCCAAAACTGGCAGAGCATTGCCTCCTCTGAGCTGGCCTGGTGTGGTCCCATGTGATGCCCCCACCTTGTCACCCCTGCTTACCAGCTTTGCACCATCACTCTGTGCTCACAGCCAGCATTTAGGTCCCTTCTCTGAGTCTGGTCTCTAAGTGCCACCAAACCAACTGTCACCTACTCAGTCACCAACTCTGCACCAAAGCCATGCGCTGGCAGCTCCGCGGATCAGAACCCTCTGGGTTAAGACTCCGAACAACCTCCTTATTTGAGGTCTACACCCCAAATAAGAAGCAATGAGCTTCCCTATCCTGTTTGACTGATCCCACCCCTCCCACCTTCCCACTCCCTCCAAAGGCAGCCCCAGCCAGGAGGCTCGAGCAGCTGCCAGCGTGTTCACACTACACTGCATGGGCATGCGAGGGCTTCTGGGGGTCCGTGGAGCTAACTGCGCTAGTGCAGGTGTGAGGTGAAGTACATGCGTGCAGACATGGTGTGCAGAAACGTGAAGCATTATCCCCTAGACTCAGCCAGCCTACCTGGCCACAGGGGAGTGAGACTCTCTTAGCTTTAATTCCAGAAGAACATTGACTGTACATATAAATATTTACTGCAAAGAAGGGATGAGATGCGTCTGCTCTTCGGAGACCCCTAGAACCTGTGGGGCAGCTGCCGCACACCTTGGCATGCTCCTCACTGAATTCCCTACCTCTCAAACATCTGGAGAGTTTGTCTTGTATTTCAGGCCATCAGTGGTTGCACTTTAAAAAAATTAAATGTTTAGGATGCAGCTTTGCCATATTCCCTTTGACTCATGCAATATAAACACTCTTTTTTTTTTTTTTCCAGGTAACAGGTAAGCAGGAACTGAAGCACTCCCTACCAACTCCTCAGCAACAAATCCATCACTATGATTAACTGCGGGTGAATTTTACTAATGGAAAGTTTAAAAGCAAAGATCTGGAGCATGGGCTCTAAGCTAGGAACTGCCTTTTCCCTTTCCATAGACAAATGATCAAAGGTCTAAAATGAAAAGATCCACATTAAAATTATTTACACAGGGCAAAGCTAAGCACAAGCCTTGTGCCTTTTCTCAGACTATTTGGGAGCAAATGGGATCCAAGGACGTGGCAGATGACCTTCCGCCCTTGCATATTCAAATACCCGAGGGATTGTATAAAACACGAGCAAGTATTCACAGGGCACTTGTTTGCATTCGCTTTAGCTTCCGGATTGGTTTCCATCATGAGATCTAACAGCAGTGAAACTCTGCTCCTAGCTCTGATGATGAGAAGATACATTCGCAGCGTTTCCTACTTTTTGCATCACAAAAAAAAAATTAAAATTCACATTCGTCCTCCGGCCTGGGATGTGGTTTGGGGGAGTGCTGGAGCCAGCTGCCCTGTAGCTCTAAGGTCTCCTTCTTCTTCTCTACTTCTTCTCCTTCTTCCCAGATTTCTTCTTGTTGCCTCCCGAGGCGCCGCTGCTCTTGGCGTCACGCTTGCCGCCATTGTTGGTGAGGGTGGCAGTGCTGCCCGGGATGTAGACGTTCTGCCGGTAATCAGGGACATGCTGCAGGGTAAACTGGGGGCCGTAGCGGGCACTCAGCCCCATGGTGCCTGTCCCACCGCCCAAGGTTGAGTTGCCATCAGCAGCTTCTGTGATGGATGCCAGAGAGTGGGGGGGGAGAAGAGAAAAGGAGGTTGTTAATGCTGGCCAGAGTCCACCCCAAGCCCCAGCAGGCCCCAAAGCCTCTCACTGGGTGTCAAACTCAGACCTTGGTACCACCAACCTTGGCCCTCACCCCTCATTACCCTTCAGCACTATCACTCCACTGTATGGCTATAACATCCATGCTAGGGAGCATGGCACAGCCAGCACCAAAATCCTTTGTTTCCATCCCACATCATGGCTAAAGATTTGGGATTTGGGGCTGGAGGCTGGCTGGTGTAGAACAACCTCTCCTCTGTCCTTGGCAATGATGGAGGTGCCTCTCCCCCCCCTCTCCACAGCTGCTACCCCCAGAGACACACATTGCTCCCCGCCCCCCCCGAGAGCAGCCCATTACAAACATATTGTAGATCCACAACCATTAGTAACGCATTAAAGGAAATCCAATATTATTATTTTTTCCGCTGCATTTAAAACCCTGCCCCCAGTCTTTCTCCAGCCAGGTTTATTCAGGGAGCAGAGCACATGAGAGAGGAAAGAAAATCCCTCCCCTGCAGTACCACAAAATGGCTCTAGGAAGCCGAGCACAAAGCAAGCCGATGTGTCTGATGGTCCAGATCTGGGAGCAGGGGGAGGGGAAGGCAAATTCATTCCTGTTGCTATGCAAAGCTCCAGCATGGAGAGAGCAAGCACAGCGAGGGGGAAGGGCACAGGACCCTCGTCCCCCCCGGGATGCTGGGGCACTGCTGGAAGGAGCAGATGGAGACAGGGGGATGCATGGAGGCAAAGGGACAAATGAGCATGGTGAGAAGGCAAGGCAGGAATGATGCTGTTGCCATGAGACCCTGTGAGATCTGCTCCAGCATGACTGCCCATGTATGGCTCAGGATTGGATTCTTGCACAGCCCTGCTCAGAAACGGTTTGCTAAGACCCTGCCCCTAGAGGCATTGGATAACGTGAATCCCATCTCAGCCTTTTAACTGCTTTGTGCATGAAGCTATGAGCACAGAATCCCAGCATGGCAGGGGTTGGAAGGGACCTCTGGGGATCATTTAGTCCAAACCCACTGCTAAAGCAGGAATCTCTGCAGAGAAGACTACACAGCCTCTCCGGGCAGCCCAGGCCAGGGCTCTGGCACCATCACAGGAAATAATTTTCTCCTCCTGTCTACATGAGACTTCCTCTGTTCTAGTTTTGCACTCACTGCCCCTTGTCTTGTCACCGGACACCACTGAAAAAGGTCTGGCTCCATCCTCTTGCCCCCACCCTTTAGATATTGATGAGCATTGAGAAGATCCCCTCTGGGTCTGCTCTTCTCCAGGCTAACCAGCCCCAGGGCTCTCAGACCTTCCTCCTCACAGAGACGCTCCAGAACCCTCAACGCTTTCATAGCCTCTGCTGGACTCTCCAGTAGTTCCTTGTCTCTCTTGAACTGGGGAGCACAGAAGTGGACACAGTAATTCCAGATGTGGCCTCACTAGGGCAGACTAGAGAGGGAGGAGAACCTCCTAACATGCTCTCCTGAGAGACTGAAGAGACTCAGCAAGGACCTGAGGCAGAGCCTGGGGCTGCTGCTCTCTCCTTTCACTGGCAGACAGACTGCAGGAGTAAAGAAAAACAACAAGCAGAGAAGGTGGGCTGGTCCCCTCCTGGTTTTCCTCACTTCAGACCAGATCTGCCCACGCCTCTGAGTTGCCTTAGCTTTCCCCTGAGCAGATGGAGGTGGTTAAGTGAGGCAGAAGGCTAGACAAAAAGGTGGGCCACATCCCTCCAGCCCCTTTGGAGGTTGCTGTGTGCACATCCCCCTGCAGAGATTGGAACTATGAAGCAACTGCAGCTTGAGAAGTTCCAGCTGCTCTGCTGGAGCAGGCAGAAGACAAAGTCCAAAAACAGGAAAGATATTGTGCACTGAGGTCAAGGGTGTGCAGGAGGGTGGACAAAGAGCCAAGAACTGTGGGGAAATGCCATTGTGCTTTCTGCTGTGGATGCATTCACTGGAAGGAGTTGTCTACAGTGCCCATTAAATGGGTGCCAGATCTGATAGGGCTTTGACAACCTTGGTCTGGAGGAGGGCTGGAGGACATGTGCATATACAGTTACTGATATTTATCTTTTGCCTCCTGAACAGACTGCTTCATTGTGGCCAGCAGGTCAAGGGAGGGGATTCTGCCCCTCTGCTCCACTCTGGGGAGACCTTACCTGCAGTGCTGGGTCCAGCTCTGGAGTCCTCAGCACAGGAGAGACATGGACTTGTTGGAGCAGGGCAAGAGAAGGCCACAAAAATGATCTGAGGGCTGGAACCCCTCTACTGTAAGGACAGGTTGAGAGAGTTGGGGTTGTTCAGCCTGAAGAAGAGAAGTCTCCAGGGAGACCTTAGTGCAGCCTTTCAGTACTTCAAGGGTCTATAAGGAAGACAGGGACAGACTTTTTAACGGGGCCTGTGGTGACAGGACAAGAGCTGATGGTTTTAAAGTACCTTCTCCTGTGCCCTCCCTGTTAGGTGCTGCTGCTCTGCTTCCAGGGGACCATCCCAGCTGCACCAGAGCAGCAAGGGCAACTGGGGCCTCCCAGTGCCATCCAGGACAACTGGTCACCATAAACTTATTAGCAGTCAGGGCACAGCTTTCATGGGACAGAAAAAGTTGCCCGTGAAGTTCCCAGCCTGCCAGTTGGTCTTGGGTGAGAGCAAAGAGCTGTTTCTAGGTAACACTGACATTAAGGCTGAGAAGAGACAGAACAGGAACAATAGAGGTTTTTAAATGGGCACCAAGCTGTTCTTGCCAAGCAGAGCACTTCAGCTCTTGTTGCTGAAAAGGTTATGCTCAGCCTTTACCAGCAGCCAACCATTATTCCAGATGATCCTGAGGAGGAAAACAAGAATTTGAGCTTCAGCAGAAATAACCAGCAAGCGGCTCCATTGCCCTTGCAAGCAGACAGGAGAAGAGGGTAGACCCAGAGCATGTGCTGCTGCAGCTGCTGGTGGGGCTTTCAGGAGAGCCCAATATAGCTCATCTGCCCCGCCTGCGGGCAGTGGAGCCGGCGAGAAGGACCTCCTTGAGCTGCCTAGACAGAAGTCTGCCTTCCCAACATCTTGTGGCACTCCTATAAATTCTCAGTGGAAGCCAGAGTATTTTAAGGGCAGGATGTCTGCCCTTTAGTGTCTGGTGTTCTGGAGCATCTGTCCTCCTTGGTCTGCCTTGGCAGCTGTCTCTGCTCCTTCAGATAGCTCAGAACTCTGGCCTTTCATGTTGTTCACAGGCTCAAAGCTCCAAGGGAGGAAGACCTGGAGGAAGGGAGCCCAAGAAGGGAGGTAGAAGCCCTACAGCAAGGTCAAAACTCTGGGGGGAAACCAGCTCCCCATGCACTCTGTCTTGGGAGGGTGATTTAACCATTGGGCAAGTAATCTACTCCTCAGAGCAACTGGATTGTGCAGGCTTGGCATGGCAGGGCCAGCTCTGCTTCTTGGTGTCACAAAGGATAGCCCCTGGCACAGGGTAAGGATGCAGGCCCCCCTTCTGGAGGGGCAACCCTAGCTAATACAGCAGAACAGCACCAGAGGAGTTTCTGCCTCTTGGGAGGTCTCTGTTCAGTGTGGACTCAAGCATGGACTTGACATGGTGTGGTGGAAGTCATCATCAACCACCCTGTGAGGGGAGCAGCTGACTCTTGGAAGAAGTGGGAGAGCAAAATGCACAGTGCCATCACCTGTGTCACTGTGTCCCACCTGCCACCACAGAGCTCCAACAGCTCAGCAGGTGACAGTTAGATATAAGGATCACTTACATATCCAGGAAACATTACCCAAGGATGAGGAACACAAAGCTTGATGGGCAATCAGCACTGCCCCTAATCAAAGCCTGTTCCAATTAACACTGTCAGCTTAATAAGTAAGAGCAGCAAAGGAGGGGAACAGAGCAGGGGAGAGAAAAAGCTTGTGCTGTGTCTCCATCCATCCATCCATCCTTTCAAGGAACTGGTGTGGGCCAAGAAAAGAATGTAGTTCTCAGAGCTATCCTCTCCCTGGGGGTGCAGCAGGGACAGCCCTTTTCTCGTAGATGGATCTGATTTAAATGAATCATCTAGGCAGGCTGAAGCTGTGGGAGAGGTTAGGACAGTTTGAGACTTGTGGATTGAGGGAGATTTGCTGCAATTGGGCCTGGGCTACGTGGAAGTCAGTGCTTAACTTGGAAGGGACCTGCTCAGTGCTCTGATCCTGGAGCAGCCCTTAGAAAAACAGCTTTATTTGCAAGCAAGGAAACCGGATCTGGAGGCACTGGGTGATGATAACCACATGCAGCCCCAGAGGTTATTTTTCCATGGTCGTTTCTCAGAGAAGAGACACATTTTCTTATTGCTTCTTTCCCTTAAGTGTAAACAACTCTCTTGGCCAAGCCCTTCGTCCCCTTCCTGGCCATGGCAGTTGTGGCTCCAGGCTGCCTGGTGTCTGCAGAGTGGCAAAGTTCATCTGCAGCAGCTTTCCAAGAAAACAACACCAAAGCCACCCCTCCTCCCCCAGATTCCTTCTCTTCCAACAAACATCCAAAGCATTTTGCACAGGGTTTTATGGCTGTGCTGTTGCTTCTATTTTTAAATCAAGGAAGGGGGAAAGACTTGGAGGTGTTTATAAATAAAGGCTGTATGAAAACCAGCCTCTTTATCTGTAGTGCTGCACAGAGTGATCATTGCCCCTCTATTATACAAAGCCATGGAGACCATGGGGGTATGGGAACACCCCTGCCTGCCCACTGCTTCCACAGGGCACAGCTGTAAACCTGAACCAACCCAAAACGACCCCAACCCAAACCCCTGTAACTACAACTGTGACAAGCCAGCACCTGCTGATGAGGCAAACCTTGGCAAGCCCACAGCTTAGTAGAGGGACCCAGCACGAGCAAGGAGCACACACCAGCCTCTCTAGACACGAGGCTTGCTGGAGATACTGAGTCACACATTTACTGTTTTCCTGGCCCAGCCTCTTAACCACACTGAACTCTTCCAGGATTCCTAGATCCTTGCCTTTCAGCAGGTTGCAACACAGCAGATGTTTCATTTACTGTGACCATCTGGAACCAAGTAGCTTACAACACATCTCAAGACCAACTCTTTCAGGTGACACAACTCTGTCTCAAGCCAGATAATATTCTGTCCAATGCATAGATAATATAGTTTGGGTGGAAGAGGTACCCCTCTCCATGTTGCTGACAGCTATCTGGTATCTCCTCTACCTGAATCCCTCCCAACCTTTCTCCTCTGCAGAGTAACAGAGACAGCAGTGCTCTTCAGCCAGCATCTGTTGAAGAAGGACTTAACTAACCCTAGTTAACCCAGAAACACCAATCCCACCAGCATCTTATCTAACACTGTATGTCCACATGACAGCAAGTGCCATGGATTTCCCAGGCATGATGGACACCAACCGTTTGCTGAAGCCAGGATCATGGCTTGGAGCATCTCCGTGTCAAACTGGTTGTTCGGCCAGGCTCCACCTTCCTCTCCATTCTGGGAGCTACAGGCAAAAACAAGAAACAACAAGTTAACTGAAGCTCAGGTGTAGCAGACCTGTCAGAGAGCATGAGAAGCGGAGGCTGTAGGCCTGTCTGCTGGTGGAGAGGAGTTTGCAGGCTTTAAATCTTTCTGTTAAATAACAGTCAAGAGTCAAAACACTTTCAGAGGTCTCTATCCCTCTCCAGGCTTCTGAAAAATAACTACCAGTACCAAAAGCACTTATGGATTCAGTAGTGCTTCCAGAAACACCTATCTAACTCTCCTCCTGACTTCAGATACGGCCAGCACTTCATCATCTCAAAATCCTACCAATATAATGTCATACCATAAAAAATGCAGGTCCTAAAGCCTCAGAGGTGAATGACCTTGTATGACCAGGTTCTCTGTTCCTTTTGCAGGCCATGTGAGTGGATGCTCCATTCAAGCTATTTCAGGCTAAAACTCTGATCTGCAGCTTCATTTGTGAGACTGAGGGTGTGGAAAACCCATGGCATGAGGGGATGTGGGATCAGCATGGAGCCAGCTGACATGAAACCTACTTTGAAGGGAGTCCCAGAGCAACCACCAGCTCTGCAGTGCAAGAGGCAAACACTCCTGGGGGGGCTTGAGCAACAGGGAGAAAAGAAAACGAAAGTGGGTACCGACCTTGGTTCCCTGGGGCTGGCTGATGGAGGTGCAGAGCACCACAGATCTGCCTGGGAAACCTCCGAGGATGCTACCAGGCTTTGATTAAGGAGAGTTTGTGACTGAGGTCACAATCAACAGTCTGTGTGCAGTCTAACAAGCTCTGCATTCACGTTTGCCAGGTGTCAGCTGTGCTTGGCCACTGCTCACTGGTGGTGGCACTTCCAAAGATGTCAGGCCTGTGCTCCCAGAGCCTTCCTGGAGCCTCACTGCTTCCAGCAGAAACCTAAATGTCTTGCCAGCTTCCTGGGTCCTCCTCTGCTCTGATTCTAAGTGACCACATCACTCAGACCACTGATATCTCTCCCAGCTGACTGCTCTGACCTCCTGGCCACTGGGATGCCAGGTTCTGACCCTTGGCTGTGTTGGCTTTCCTGGGACGAGGGCTGCCCTGTTCTTACAGCTGGAAGCTCTCCAGAATGAAGGGGTAAGGGGGGAAAGTGTTGAAAATCCTTCCCCTTGGAGATCTGAGCACATTTCCCAGGCAAGTGTTCAAACCACTACCATGGTCCCAGCCCTCACAGCCAGGAGCTGCCAGACCCTTAAGTCCTGCTCAGACCTTGATGTCCTGCTCAGACATACTCAAGCAGCTGAGATCTCCCCCAGCTCTGGGGTTTGAGCACTCGGCACCCCGCACATAACAAATGCCAGTGCAGGCACTGCCAGTGCCAACTCAGTGCTGTGTCCTGGGTGGCAGATGGGCTCGTCACCACCACGCTGAGCATCCTGCTGCCCAAGTGTCCCCATCAGTTGCACCCGCTGCAGCCCTCACACAGGGACAGGCTCAATATGGCCATGCTGGGAATGGGATAGACCCACAGGAACATCCTTGAAGGCTGTTATCTGCCATGGTGAACTTCATAGCATGGGCAGTTACCGCCCCATTTGCATAGAAGCTCTGCAAGGAAGGAAGCCCCAAATGCACAAGAGCTTTCTTCCCATCCTGCACACAGGAAGGAAAACTGATGCACAGGATGGATAAGAATGCCCCTAAGCTCTGATCAGGCCCCACACAGTCCTGCTTGGTCAAACAGCTTGGTACGGACACAGTGAGGGCTATAAATAGGCAACCTCCCTTTGAAACACAAGATCTGAGCATAAGGATGTGTTTATGGATACTCCTATCAACTCTGTGGAAAATCTGGTCTTAAGCAACTTGCCCAAAGACACACAGGACCTCTGCCAGCACCACAAGATCATCCATCCTGTCCCCTTCTGTCTCACAGTGCTTCATCTGTGGAGGATACAAACAATTCCCAACACAGTAGAGGCTGCCCCAGCACAACACTGCCAGCAGCAGCACTTCTGAAATACCTGCTGTCTGCTGCGACCCAGGTGTCACAAAAACTATTTATATCCTTCCTCTGTGACATCTGTGGTGGCACAGTTTCAAGAAGGCCAGGAGAGAGGCATGCTTGCCTCACAAATTGATTTCAGTGCTTGTGTGATGGTTGTGCTGAGCCTCCTTGCATGTGGGTACCACTGCCCTGCACTGGCTGTTGCGCCAGCAAGCAGTGTGCCAGCAGTCCGGACAGCGAGGACAAGCAGGGGACAGCCCTGGGGCTGCAGTGACCTGTTAATGTCACAGGCAGGGCTGGGAATAGCACCCCAGGCTAGATCCAATAAAGGACTTAGGAACCTAAACCCCATTGCAAACCACAACCTATTCAGCCACCAGTTAACCCCAGCAGCTCCTGCCCCATTAGCTGGCAGCTGAGGTTCCTAAGTTTTTCCAGGCTGCAGGAAACCTTTCCAGAAACCCCCCAGTGCCTCCCGCACACTGCTCTTGGCTCTGGAGGCTGCCCCAGCAGAGTGTTGGGATCTGAGGATAGGGAAAGGGAAAGAACAAGAAGTGCCATATCCTGGGGTTTTTTGTTTTGTTTTATTTTTCTTTTAAATTTTAATATTCCAGTGGTTTGAACTCTGTTTTGAAATCAGAGGCCAAGGTTCAACTTCCTGTTTGACACAGCAGCGGCAGCATCACATTTTCCACCTCCCAAAAGACTCTTTCCTCCCCTCCCACCTCTCCTTTGGGCAACCGGACAGAAGCTCCTCCTGCCTCCTGTCAAAGCCATGCCTCCGTGCCCTAGGACAGCAGGAATGCATGAAAGGAAAAGTTCACCCTGTGGTCGGGCCATTCTCCTGGGAGGTAGCACTGGGACCCTTAACCTTACTTGAGCTCCCCAACCAAGCGGTCCTCATTTTCCACCCCAATGACCCTTGACCCCACAGCTGCATGCAGGCACAGACAGAAGAGCCAGCCACCACTGAGCAGCAGACTTGCCCAGAGCTGGGTTGGAAAGGGGGGGGAAGAAGGGCAGTGGTCAGTCCCTACAGTCTGGGATGGGGTAGGGTGACACAATGTAGCTCCTCCAGGACACAGCACAGGAGGACTGGCTGTGGCAAGAAAGATGTGGATCTTGGTCAGGTTGTTTTGAGTTCCTGTTTTACAGCTGTGTCCCCCCAGGGAAGGGTGACAGTGCATCAGCAGTGAGAGGGCAGTTCACCCCCAGAGGAGGGGGAGATGGGCAGCATTTCAGACCCTGTTCCTTTTTTCTGGTCTTAAGAGAGGGTGTGGACACACATGAATTCATGTGGTGGCCTTCACTGGCCCCTGTGTTACAACATCCCACTCAAAGCAGGGCCAAGCTTTCAGCTGAACCCAACCTGACATTAGATGCTCAGGGCCTGAGCAGCAGCCACATTTTGGCATTTCCCCATCTTTCTGGCCTCCTGTTTCAGTGTTCGGCCACCTTTGAAAACCATTTCCTAACACCTAGTCCAAATTTGTCTGGTGCCCACTGCCCCTCATCCTTTCACTGTGCACCTCTGAAGACAGTAATGAGACCTTTCTCCTAGTTCTCATACCTCCAAACTGAAGGAGGTCTCTCAGCCTCTCCTTCCCTGCCTTGGGCTCAAGACCTCTGATCATTTTGGTAGCTCCAACATGGCCATGGGTTTTTTTCCACAGAATCACAGAATTATTAAGGTTGGAAGAGACCTTTAAGATCATCAAGTCCAACTGTCAAACTATTACCACCATGCCACTAAACTATGTCCCTAAGTATGTAAGTTTTTTAATCACCTCCAGAGATGGTGTCTACACCACTGCCCTGAGCAGCCTGTACCAATGCCCAAATGTTGCATGCATATGGCCATTTGCCTTGCTGTTTGGGAAGCTCAAAACTGGACACAGTTCTCCAGTTGTGGTCCCATAAATGCCAAACTGAGGACAACCATCTTTTCCCTTCATCTGCTGGCTACAATCTCACCGGTAAAACCCAGCCAGCCCTCACCATAGCAAGGGTGCACTGGTGACTCGTGTTCAACCCAACACCTTAAACTTACTGCAGCCAGTGCTCCCAAATTCTGCACCAACAGCCCCAAAGCTGTGTGCCTGCTCCCCATGACACCATGCAGAAAAGCTATTTTAGAAATGCCTTAAGAGTTGCAAAAAAAGGGCATTGAGCTCACTCCTCTAGGCAGGAAATTCAAGTGCCTCAATTACTGGCAGTGCAATCATCCAGAATTCAGAGGCAGAGAAAAAAACCCACAAGTGCTGTCATCTAAAAACACCCAAAAATAACTTCTTGCATTGGAAAAAGGCACACAGCTGATGACCAGACCTGGCTGTGTTCCATGGCTATAGGATGGAATTATGAATCAGAGATGTGAATCACCGACTGACTAGCGAGCAGCCTGCCCTTCCCTGCTCCCCAGCCTGGGGCAGGGAGCCCACAGAGACCCCCCTTGCAGCACTGCTTCCCACATGGCTACAGCCTTGGACCAAGCCTGGAATGAGGGGGCTGGTTCCTATGGAAATTACTGCAAGGACTCGCTGTTTTTAATACAAATGCTGTTGACTCAGTAGAATTTTTCCTAAAGCCCATCCCCCATAGGATGGATTTTTTTTTTTTCCTCTCTCCTCAATTCTACTCCATACTTCAAAGCTCAGCAAAGAGCTGGCTTGCATTTTCAGGAATGTTTCCAGCATAGCTAGGACTGGAGGAAAGGAAGCAAACCCACATTTGAGACAAACCCACGAACACAGCATCTTAGGGGGCTCACAGAATGACAGAAAGAGCATGGGATGAGGCTGGGACAACAGAGACAGGTACAGTCAGTGCACGACCTGCAAACACCTTCATTAAACCTTGCTACATGGAAATCATGGAATGGTGAAGCAAAAGGCTCGCCCTGCAGCTCTAACCTAGCCTAAGTGCTGCATTGCAATGCTACCCCATTCCCAAGGGCTTCCACAAACATCTGCCCAGGCGGCACAGGGTGGATCCCAGTGCTTTGCTGACCAGTTATTTTGTGGCACCTCTGGCCACGACATCTCTTTTTAACTTCCACTTTGAGCACAGAATTATTCATTTCCTTGCAGGGTTGCCATAGAGCTCGTCACTATGGCAGCCGCAGGCCCCACAGAAATACATTTGCACAACTGCCTGGTGGATTCCTGAAAAATTGTTTTCCTTGCTCTGCAGCTGGAAACATGAGCCATAGCAGCACCACAACAAACTGGAAAAGTTTATTCATGCCAGAGCAGTGCTGTAAGAGCCCCAGGGGCTGCAGAGGATAGCCCATCACCCTACAGACCATCCGCCTGCCTGTGGGCACCCTGGGGTGTCCTTTCCACCCATCTGGCACCCTAGGGTGCCTGGCAGAGCTGTGGGCAGCACTTGGCCTGGGTTTTTTCATGTAAGACCCTCGGCATCCTCCCTCTTCTCTCATTTGGGGCTTTCTGACTCCTACAGCAGTGGACCCCCAGCCTGCACCTCTCTCATCCCATGGTCCTGGCTGCTCCCAGGCTTTGCTGCTCTGGCGAAGGGGATGTGGCTGGGGTTTGTTTCTCCTCCTGGCCTCTTCCACTTTTGCTCCTGTTTGCTCCCCAGCTCCAGCTGCTGCTCCCACCTCCCCTAGCAGCCTGGCTGGGGGCTGCTCTGGCGAAGGGGATGTGGCTGGGGTTTGTTTCTCCTCCTGGCCTCTTCCACTTTTGCTCCTGTTTGCTCCCCAGCTCCAGCTGCTGCTCCCACCTCCCCTAGCAGCCTGGCTGGGGGCTGCTCTGGCGAAGGGGATGTGGCTGGGGTTTGTTTCTCCTCCTGGCCTCTTCCACTTTTGCTCCTGTTTGCTCCCCAGCTCCAGCTGCTGCTCCCACCTCCCCTAGCAGCCTGGCTGGGGCAGCACCCTGCCCTCCCCTCCTCACCCAGCACCCAGGGCTAGGGGTTATCTTCAAGCCCATTCCTCCAACCCCATTCCCGGCTAGCGCCTATTCCCCTCAGGTTGCCTCCCCTGTCCAACCCCCCCTGCACTGCTGTTTCCTCTCTCCTAGCTTCCTCCAAGGCTTCCCCACCCCCCATCACCTCCCACACACTGCTGCAGCCAGAGGCAGCAGCATAAGTAAAATCTCAGCCTGCGTGTTTCTCAGCTGGCAAAGTGACAAGCAAGAGAGAACGGATCTGTCCCTGACGGTGCTGAGTCTCTGTCACGCTCAAGGTGTGCTGAGGACACAGTCCCATGGCTGGGAAGGCAGCCCCAAGCTCAGCATTTCTTTGTCCCACCACCCACACCAGCCTCCGGCAGCCCCAGCCCACAGCCCACCACTCTCCCACCTCTGAATAAATTGAAAGACCTCCAAAATTGCCACAATTTTCTGCCCTTCTCTCTTCTTTAACAGAGGATGCTGCCAGCTCTTCCCCCACTCCACTCATTCCCTACTGCTTCTGTAATGCATTACAAGGGCTGGAGAGGAGCTGGATGAGACCCAGCTTTAAGATCATGACTTTGCAAAGATGTGATTGAAAAATGTTAGCAGGTTGAAGATTTGCAGCCTCCCAAAGCACTGCTATGCAAGTTGTTCCTTCCAGCCAGCAGAGCTGCTGGGACGCTGCTCTGCCAGGCTGAGGCACAACAAGAGGCCACCACGTCTCTAAAACGGGGACCAAGGCCAGTCCCCTCTCCTGGATGAGCTGGAGCTGAGAGCAGTATTATCTCATCCAGCCCATCCTGCTGCCATCCATGTCCCAAAGAATCTGGGAAGGATATTTAGAGAAATTCTTTGGGAAGGTTATTGTGCCTCTTTGTCTGATCCCTGTGCCTCTGCTGTCGGCCATGGTACATGCTCAGCTGTGCAGGAAGCAGATGGAGACAGAAAAATTGAACTAAGACACATACCACCTGCTAAATTCCCTAAAATACTGTTTCTATACATAACACCATGATGCTGAAACTCCTGATGTTCTGGGGGGTCTCCAGAATGAGCAACATGCCCCATCACTAGGATATTCCCCTTTCTCCATAAAAGACTCTCCAGTTTTTGTCCCACCTGGCAGGATTAAGATGGCTCAGACTGCAAGGGCCGTGACAAATGCTGATAAAGGCACTATTGGCCCAGGATGGTCAATAACGGAAGGAAACAGCTGAAGAGGCAACATGATACAGGAAGAAGCTCATATACTGAATCTGCTGAGAACTGGACAAAAGGGTGAACCCTGCGAACAGGACTGCTCACAGGTGTTAGGCACACCATGGGGGAGAGGGACCAGCTATGTCATCTCTTGGCTGTGCAAAAGGAGTGGGGTGGAATCAGGACATATCCCCAAAAACCCTTCAGCTTCCAGCCCCAGGATCAGCTCATCTCCACAGGAAGAGGGGAAGTCCAACCTAAACCTCTCCTGATGCAATTTGAGGCTGTTTCCTCTTATTACTTGTTATGCAGAACCTTCACCAGCTTCGTCACCCTTCTTTGGCCATGCTCCAGCACCTCAAAGCCAGGAGCCTCTGAGTGGTCTTCAACATTTCCTGTTTCGAGAACCACCAGGGCAACCCCAAATCTGGCAGATGCAACCTTTTAGCCCTTCCTGGGCTTCTGTGGTTTCCTCTGAGGTGTTTACTGTGCAAAAAAAAGCCACAAACAGGCTGGGGGCTGGGTGTGGGCTGCATCATTGGGCATGAAAAGCAACCTCAAATTCCCCCCCAAGACACAACTTCTCTCCCAGGCTCCCCAGGACCTGGCACAAGCTGGTGATTTGACCTCTGCAGCCCTAGAGGCTTCGGCAGGGGGAAAACTCTCCCTTCAGAGCAGAGTCCCTTTACCCACACACAAGTCCTCTTTCACTCAGGAGTCTACAGACCACACTAAAGCACAATGTCTCTCAATCTTAGGGGAGTACTCTGTCATTTAGATTATGGCTATTCCTGTAAAGCAGTGATTACAGGAGGATTTCCAGAGGGTGCAGCTGTGGTTTTTCAGGCTGCTGGGCTCCACTCACACCTTCCCAAGGCCCTCAGGTGGCAGCTGAGAGCAGCTCCGTGCTCCACCTGGTGCAGGAGCTTTGGAGGAATCACTCAGTACTCAAGTACTGAACAGGCAGATGAATGCAAACCAGCCAGATGCAGCAGTCGTTTTAGCCCAAAGAGTTTTTCATCTCTTTTGATTCACCTGCAAAACATGTAGAACCTCACCAGGCAAAGTAAAGAACACTGCTGGCTTCAAACTTTGAGTGCATTTGGGATGGAAACCTGAGAATTACAATTATTTCCTGATCTGCCCATGGTGGCAGTTATTTCATAGATAGAATGGTTTGGGTTGGAAAGGGCCTTAAAGATCATCTACTTCCAATCCCCTCCCATGGGCAGAGACACCTTCCACCAGACCAGTTTGCTCAAGGCCTTATCCAAGCTGGCCTTGAACCGTTTCAGGGATAGGGCATCCATAACTCCTCTGGGCAACCTGGGCCAGAGTCACACCACCCTCACAGTAAAGAATTTCTTCCTTCTATCTGATCTAAACTTAACCTCTTGCAGTGTAAAACCATTACCTCTCATCCTGTCACTACACTCCCTGATACAGGTTCCTCCCCATCTTCCTGTAGTACTTGCACTAACTTCTCCCTGGAGCCTTCTTTCCTCCAGGCTGAACAACACTAACTCTCTCAGCCTGTCCTCACAGCAGAGGGGTTCAAGCTCTCTGATCATTTTTGTAGCCCTCCTCTTGACCTGCTCGAGAAGATCCATCTCTTTCTTATGCTGGAAGCCCCAAGGCAGAACACAGTACTCCAGTGGAACAAGTTGCCCAGCAAAGATGTGGATGCCCCATCCCTGGAAGGGTTCAAGATCAGGTTGGATGGGGCTCTAAGCAACCTGATCTAGTGGAAGATGTCCCTTTCCATGGCAGAGAGAGGGGTTAATTGGATGATCTTTGAAGGTCCCTCCAGCACTAACCCTTCTATGATTCTATAAAAATAAGCCCTAAGGGCCATAGTTGGGGTATGAGAGGGATGTAGGGGTCACAGCCACAGGGACACATTCTGCAGCCCAGCGTTTGGAGGGGAGAGACAGGACTGCTGAAGCCTGCAGCTTACCCAGCACCTCTGCCCAGCACAACATTTTCAATGAAAGACTGAAGAGAAGGTAAACCTGTCTGTTTCCTGGACATCCACAGTGCTGCAGGTGTCCATGTCCTTTACAGCACTTGCTACTACATCCACAATAACATTCACAAACTTGAAAAGTAAATTCCTAGAGGGTTACAACACCCACAGACACTCCTGTAGCCACTGCATTAGCAATTACTATTTTAGGAAGGACATGCCAAAGCCTGCATCTGTGGCCAGTTGTCTTTCTGCTGCATATCCATCCCCATGCTGCATAAGCCCATGAACATCCTTAACTCCCTCTGCCTCTCGCCTCAGCTGCTGCATGTCCTGAGATGTCCCACCCAAACATGCACATATGGGGTGCCCTTGGCAGGAGCATGTCAGGACAATAGGGTGCTGCTCTCATGTGGGACCTTCTGACTACCTAAAGATACACTAAAAGCCTCTTGATCTTCTTCATGCTCCGAATGCCAAGAACACTCCTGAGAGCTTTAATGACTATCCTTGGAACACCTTTTTGCCCCTCCCTGGCCCCCAGCATTGGTCCTACAAGCCCAACTTTTGGGGATCAGGTGTGAAAATGAAACAAAGAAAAAAACCCTTTTTTTTTTCATGGCTCTCCCATGGGCACCTCCACGGTCAGCTCCAAAGCCTTTCTACTGTGCTCTCCTTCCTCCCCCCGCACAGTCTGGGTGATGATGGCCAGGCTCAGACAGGGTGGTCATGATGCTGCTTAATGAGCAAGTAAAGTCAACATCACTACTGCCTGTGTTTGCCCTGGGAGAGGGAGTCTGGTTCACGATAGCAGTGGAAACCAGTAGCACACGGAGATTTAAGATTAGAGAAAATAACTAAAGCAGGGGCATGAAATGATACCCTGTATCTTCTTTGCATATTTTGCTCCTCCCTCCCCTGGAGTGACCTGAGGATTCCAAAACTACTCCTCACCTCCTGGTGAGTTCCCCACCATGGTCTCTGCAGGGCCTCCTGCCTGGGATCTCCTTTCGAGCCTACCCACGCTTCTCGAGATTGTCCTTACTCCACCCACGAGCTGCCCATGACATACTGTCCCTCTCAGCACAAGATGTCTCATCTTCCTGTGCCCATCTGTGCACAACTCCAGAGTCCTCCCCATTCCTCTAGGAAGGAAATCCTGACTCAGACCCTGTACTTTCCTGAATCAACCATCACACACAGATCAAGAGCTACTGAAGTCAAGCAAGTACCACAAACATGCAGGGCACAAGCCTGGTCTCTGTTCCTTTGTCAACTAGTGAAAAAGCAGTAAGACGGGTGCCTCATACCAGTCCCTGCCCCCAAGTTCTCCCTCCATACACCCTCCCCACCAGGGAAACCCCACAGGGAGGAACCCACACGGATGTCCTGCAACACAGCTGGACTGACTGTACATCACTGCGGACAATTCATGGCTGTAACCTCCACCACAGCCACTGATCTGGTTGGTCTGGGAACAGCATCTGCTGCTCTGTGTCACTCTGGATTCAGTTACATTTGCCCAGAGACAGCATGAGTGCTTCCCCCCACCCAGCCCCACACAGAAAAATAAACTACAAACATCATTAAATTAATTCATCCATCCTCCTGTTTCCCCCAAACAAGATTATTTGAGAATCGCTCCACTCAGCTCTGACTCCGCCACCACATTTTCAGAGAATATTGTCTGAGCACTTGTTTCCTGAGCATGTGCACCAGAGCTCTCCTGTGCTTCAGAACAAAGAGCAACTTCTCTTTGTTGTCCTGTAGCAGCTGCATGTAGTGATACACAGGATTGGGAGGCAGTCCCTGCCTTATCAAGCTTACCCTTAGTTTTGCCTGGTTCCAGGTGCTCAGACACATGTGGGGGTTGTTTAGGTGGGCAAGGCTATGCTGAGAAAAGACAGGATTGTTCCTTCTCTAACTCCCATGAAGACAGCAAAGGAAAATCACAACATGGGTTTAAACCTTCTTTCTGGCTTCGGGTCAGTGCCAGAACTCCCTCCAGGATCCATTCAAACCACCAGCCTAAAATGCCTGTCTTTATTGCTATTTAATTTGGGTCAGATAAATGTAGTTAAGAGCACATTCCTTTTTTTTTAGCTTTCAGCTAAGAGGTAGCCTGTGTGCCCCAAGCAGAGCCCTGCAGTTCAGAGACACTGTCAGCAGGAGACACATTTATACATGAGCCAAAATCAGACAGTGGAATAGCAGACAGGGCTCAGGCACCTGTCCTTGTACCCTCCGTTAACACCTCTACTACCAGCCAGCACCTGGGAAATTCACAAACCAAACCACTGTAAAGAGCAGACTGCTCTCCAGGATTTGCCCGTTTGATCACCAGAGAGATGTTAGGGCTGAGCACTGAACATATGATAGCACTTTCTATCTCCATCCTTTAGTATTGTAATGTAAGTTTAGAATAAAGACATCTCCCTTGATTTAATTTAAAACAGTGTAAGAAACAGAAAAAAAAATCAGGAAGAGCTGTTTTATTGCAAATGTGGTACCTGCCCACAAGCAGGTGTGGAAAACCAGCAGGAATTAAAAATCCATGGAGTTATTTCAGCACCAGCCTGTGCTCAGGCAAAGCCCGTCTCCAAACCCAGCACTGACACAAGCTGCTGGTGAATATTTCAGGGACAACCTTGGGCACCCAGGTGACAGATCATCAGAGGTAACATCACAGCTCATGCACCAGAACCAGCATGTCATGCTACTTCAGCTCCCTGTGAACACAGCCTAGGGCTGCCTTTCCCTTGTTCTCTCTTTTCCCACCCCACATGCTTCTGCTCCTACTTATTAGGCACTAGGAAGGGACTGGAGCTTGTAAGGAGCTTCAGGCAGAGGCTAGGGGCTGAGGTAAGGGTCACTGTCCCATAACCCCATCCCAAGGTCCCTGTCACTGAGTTATATAGGTTTGGATGGCACCAGCTCTGTGCCTTGAAGAGCTCTGGCATGATGCTAGAAGAGGGAGCAACAGAGCTTGGTCTGATGGGGCTCGTTTACTCACTTCTCGTAACAGAGCTATTAGAGCAGTTCTGCAGTACTCCTGTATTAGCAGGGTTTTGTTAATTGTCATTTGAACTAAAGCACAAACAGTTAGAAAGATTTTTCTTGATTAAAACATTGTCAGTAATGGGGAATTCAACAGACCTCTGAGAAAAGTGTTCCAGCAATAGCCTTCTTCTAAAGCCCCTAGCTGGTTTCTAGTAGGAATGCTCTATCTACTCTACAGCAAGCCCTCACTCTATTTTAGCTTTGTCAGCTAGAAGAGCCTAGTAACAAAGTTGAATCACTTCAACAAGTTGGCTATAGCATTCTCTTAAGTTTTCTGTTCAGCTTAATTATCAAACCAGACCAAATACTCAGACACAACCTTCTGCTGCAGATGTTCAACTGCAAGTTCCAACACTGAAATACAGGACCCAGTGCTCCCTGTAGCATGATTTAAACCTCCACAGAAGCCACCAGGAATAACAAAGCACAGAGGTGTGAGCTCCTCTCTTTTCCAGAGAGATATAGTGTGTGATCCAGCAAGCCAAAGAAGCACAGCATCCAAACTTATTCCTGATTGCTCCAAGGGGATAATCCTTGGGTAGGCCCCAAAAAGATATAACCTTTTCAAATGCAGATTACCCTGCAGCAACTCTCCTCTTACACAGTAAGCTCTGGTTGGGGCACTCTTAGAGGAAGGTGGACTCCCAGTTTATGCCCTTTCTTACTGTGATGGTACTCAAGGAATTTCACAAGGATCCCTGCCTCTGCTTATGAGCCAGAAGAGAAGATGGGAGAGGTGAAGGGCACCTGCTCAACATTATCTTATCAACACTTTCTCACTTGTGGACCAAGAAAAGTAAACTTGGGCCAGAGGCAAGAGATTACCCAGTCAAAACAGGGTCACTCACATAGGAAGCAGGTCTCTGCTCTGCTGTCATCGCTTCTCATCTTTTTGATATCACACCCAAATTGGCAAAACTCAGTCATGGCTTTGACAGCAAAGACCAGACCTTAGGAGACATCCTTCCTGTGTGTTTCCTGACCCATTAGGGTTAATTTCTTCTTCCTTAGCCTCCCTCTGCCCAGTTGCCCAGCTCCAAGAGGAAGCATGCAGAGGGATCAGTTCATCCTCACCTGTATGAACTGATGAATCACGCTGTGTTGGTGATGGCACTTCCCACGGAATGCAAGAATTGTTCCAACCTCCCCAGCAGATGGGACTGGACCTAGGGGTCTCAACCCTGATTCAGCCAGATTAGGTCACAGTAGAAAACACAAACTGTGGCATTTCATGAGGGACCTGCTCCTGCTGAGTTAGATGTGGCTGGGACATATTTCTCTAGAGAGGCCTTTGCTGACCTGGGGCTCATCTATTGGGTTTCTGGCTGCCATGGGGACTCAGAGAGCATTTTGGCACTAGGTGCTCAAGTGAGACAGGCAATGCACTTGAGCAGCACAGAGCTAGACGCTCCATGGCTGGTAAAGGGACTCACACAGTGATTTCCAGTGGCCTCTCTGCAGGAGCAGGAATCAAAATTTTGGACTCAGAATCTAAATGCTCAAAATCTGCTCTAGAGAAGAATCCTTTCTCTGTGAAGCATGTTTTTCAGCCCTTTAACCATTTCACAACTTCACCTGGAGTTCTCTCCAGCTCCTGACTGTCCTCCTTGAGCAGCAGACACCAAAACCAAACACACCATTGCAAACAACAGCTGTCACACCAACACCAAACAGAGATGACACAGAAGCAGTCCTATTTCTGCCTCTGTGGCTAGATAATTCTGCCAATTACAGGGAACACCTGTCCTCAGAGCTGCAAGTCAAGAAGTTTCCAGCGCTGGAAGTAGCATGCAAAGGACAGAAACCTCCACCAGCCACATAAATGGAGAAAGAAGCACTTACCCACTCGTTCCAGGTCTCTGGGTCTGAGAGAAGCGCCAGTCTGTGTTGGGCTGAGCTTGCTGCAGAGAAAACAGAACATTTTTAGTATTTCCATTCTTGCTTTTGAAAATGAAAGGGAACTGATCCTGGATTATTTCAGTCTGGAATATCAGCACCTTCTTTTGAAGTAAAGCAAATCAATTAGAACAAAAAGAAAGCTCCTGCTCCCCCTCCCCCTTTCTTGAGCATTTCTGAACCAGCATGAATACTAAGAAGCATGACAAAAACCATTCAGCGAATAATCTTCCAAAGCAGCTCAGGAAACCAGGCTGTGAAAGAAATGAAGCATGAAATAAACTGATAAGGACATCAATTCAGCAGGAGCAATGCTATCAAAGTAATGAGCTTGGAGTAGGGTGGGGGTGGCAGAGTTAATTGCTACTGAGAGAGATGCTTAATTCCAGAAGGTAAAATGATAACAGACCTTCCTAATCTGTCCTCCTGCCCTTAAAAAGGCCTGCCTGAGATCTTGATTTCACACACTGTATCTGAATGACTCTTCCTAGATGCTATGGCCTCAGAGCACTACAGTATTTTTCCGTCCACAGAAAAAAGCATGAACTTCCGACAGCGAAAGAAGAAAAAAGCATTATTTGTTTAGGAGACACAGTAAACTTTGGACACAGCAGCACACTTTGTAAGTTCATTAGTAAGCCCCCATATTGCTTTCTGCTATTGTTGTTTCCCTATCAGACAATGGACACTCTGTAAATAAGGAAGGACACGGAGCAGGGTTGCCTAATTCCTGTCTGAATCACGCCTTTGTCAAGAGCACTCAATAGCAGAACTGTTTTCTGTCTGGAAGACATCTACTTCCGAAAATCATAATCTTCTTACTTAACTCCAGAATGATAACATGCTACCTAGAAAGGACAACATTTCCCTGAGTTACCTCAGAAATGAGCAGTTCAAGGTCCATATAGTGGAACAGCAATTTTACAGGATTATTCTGCTTGTACATGCAATTACTAAGGAAAACTGAAGATGGGTTACAGCTGACCTAGATTTTTATTTAGTAGATGTGATTTCACTAATTTCTTCACTGCTTTGATGATTCTCATGAAAGACTATATCAGAATAAATTAACTCCCTTGAAACAGGCCCCACTGGTACCGATGCTGCATGCAAATTAAGCTGTTTAATACTTGCCCTCCAGATTTCAGATACACATTTCTGCACAGACTGACACATGATCCTGCACTAGATAAGCCCTTCCCAATCTATATTTTGAATTCCTGTTGTAACTACCACTTTCAAATTTAGGGCAGGCATTTATGACACCAAATTACTTTACTTTTTATATCCCAAAGTTACAAAAGCTACAGCTAAATACAGGCACCTACATCCATATTTAGACATCTGAATATGAGCAGCTGAAGTTTTCAAAGCACACTGCTGTCTGTGTCCCCGCAAGCCCAAGGGCACCTAAGGTCAGCAGGATCTCTGCAAAACGTATCACTCTGTTCAGTGGTAAAGAGTGAATTCAGCCCCTCACTCAAAATGATCAAGCTGGAACATGATCCCATGGCCAAGGCACAATCAACAGTCCATAACACTTGGGAATTAAGAAATGAGAAACTTCTATAAGGCACCTCTAAAACAGAGTAAAAAAAAAAAATCACTAATAAACTGCCTTCAGACAACCTCCACCTGTGTCATGATTTGTATGCCAACCACAACAAAGAGGTTTAAACAGAATGAAGAAGTTAAACACCCCAAAACCATGGTTCTCACTGTGGTAAGAATCACTTAAAAAAATTAACACAAATGGGGGTACAGGAAAACTCAACCACTCCTGCAAACACACAGTCTTTGATTTTGTAGTGCTGTCCAGCCCCTTCCCCTACCTCCACCAGGCCAAGCCAAAGTTTTCACCTGCCACCTCCCAGGAGGTAACAGTCACATGTTCCCTGAAGCCACCTTCTTAGGTGGAAGGACAGACAAAAAACAGCCAACTGGCCTGAATATTATGGACTGTTGTGCTTAGCAGACAGGACAACAAGAAACATCCGTTACCCCACCTCTCACCCCATCTCTTACCCCATCACAGGGACTTGCTAAGGTGCTTGTCACCTGCTCATAGGCAGCCAACGTCTCCGCAGTGCTAGAATGGCTGAAAGGTTTTACAAAGAGGAAATCGCTCTGGTCAGACATGGGCGAGAAACAAGAGGTGTAATTCTGTGCCTGAGAGGTCAAGCCTGCTCCTCCCACGTCCAGGTACTTGATGAAGCCATCTGGCTTCATCTGCCCATGGAAATGGGAGGCAGGCTTACGGCCAGTTCCTCGGCAGCAACCCATGAAGGTCCAGCTGGCAGTGCCAGCTTTGAGACACCGCGCAGCCACCAAAGCAAACATCACGCAAGACACAAGGGAAATGGACACCAAGGAGATGATGAGGTAAAGCGTTAGGTTGGTATCCTTGGGAGAAGATTTGGGGAGGTCCAATGACTTGGCAAAGTCCTGCACACCGTTTTCCTCTGGAGAAATAACTATTACCACAGAGGCTGAAAGAGACGGTGTCCCATTGTCCCTCACTTCAACCACAAGCCTGTGGGGATCTTCTGACTCCCTGAGAGCTTGTGCAACCCTTAGCTCTCCAGAGCGGCGTTCCACTTGGAAAGGCAAAGTCTCAGCAGTCTCCTGCAGCTGATAGGACAGCCAGGCATTATGGCCACTATCAGCATCAACAGCTACAATTTTGGTGACCAGATAGCCAGGCTCTGCCAAGACCGGGATGGTTTGGTGGAAGGCAGAGCCCTTGGGGACAATCGGATAGACAATGGTGGGGGCATTGTCATTCTCATCCAGGACAAACACATTGACAACAGCAGTGCTACTCAGTGCAGGAGACCCAGCATCCTTCACCTCCACAGGCACCTGGAACACCTTGTCCTGCTCGTAGTCCAGAGTCTGCACAGTGTAGATGGTGCCATTGTCCTGTTCTATCCTGAAGTAGGTTGAGATGGGTACATCCTGCATCCCACTGTCCAGGATGGAATAAGACAGCTTGGCATTGCTACCCTCATCAGGATCCGATGCTGACACTGAAAAAACAGAAGTTCCAGGCAGGGAGTTTTCCTGAATGTGAGCTGTGTCAAAAGGGCTGGAGAAATTTGGTGCATTATCATTCACGTCAGCAATTCGGAGGTAAAAGGTTTTTTGTGTGACCCTCTGTGGTGATCCTGAATCCACAGCCCTCACCGTGATGTTGTACCCACTGGCCTTCTCACGATCAAGGGGACCATTTGTAACCAATGAGAAATGCTGTTTAAAAGATGACACCAGCTTAAATGGGAGCTCTTTCGCTATCTGCAGACGGACCTGCCCATTGTCACCAGAATCACTGTCCTTCACACCAATGAGGGCTATCACAGTGCCTGGACTTGCATCCTCCTGCACCGGGCTGGAGAGAGAGGTCAGCACAATCTCTGGGCTGTTATCATTGATATCAATTAATTCCACTCGCAGGTGACAGTGTCCTTCCATAGCTGGGGATCCTTTGTCCCTGGCTCGAACCGCGATCTCGTAAGCACTGGATTCCTCATAATCCAGTGGAGCTTTGGTTCTGATCTCCCCTGTCCGGGGATCTAAGGAGAACAACTTGGTGAATTTACCAGGTGCATTATTGCTGATTTTGAAAGAATACTCCACATCCCCGTTTGGACCTTCATCCAGGTCAGTGACATTCAACTTGGTGACCAGAGTGCCTACTGGCACATTCTCCTCCAGATGTACCTTGGATATGGGTGGGTTGCAGACAGGAGGGTTGTCATTTGCATCCAGGACGTGTATAGTAACTTTAGCAGTGCCAGATTTCACCGGATTGCCTCCATCCAGGGCTGTCAGTACTAGGTGGTGAACAGCCACATTCTCTCTATCTAGTGCTTTTTCAAGTACAATCTCGGGCATTTTAACACCATCTCCTCTCGTGTTGATACTCAGGGTAAAATACTTGCTGGGGCTGAGCTCATAGGTAGAGACGGAGTTGGAGCCCATATCTGGGTCTTCTGCTACCTCCAATGGCAGTCGAGTCCCGGGATTTGCTACCTCAGTGATCTCCAAGACCACCTCCGGCTTGGGGAACTGGGGTGCGTTGTCATTCACATCGAGGATGTCCACCTCAACACGGTGGAGCTGGAGGGGATTCTCCATGACGAGCTGGAGGTGCAGGGAGCACGTGGGGTTCTGCCCACACAGAGCCTCCCGGTCCAGCCTGCTGTCTAGGAGGAGCACACCTGCCCCCAGGTCCACCTGGAAGTGCCGCTGCCCACCCTCGCTCACCAAGCGCAGGTTGCGGGTGGCCAGGCTCCGCACCTCCACCCCTAGGTCCTTGGCCAGGTCGCCCACCGAGGAGCCCGGCTCTCGGTCCTCGGGCACGGAGTAGCGGAGCTGGGCGCTGCTGAGAGACGGCAGGCAGGAGAGGGCTGCGAGCAGCAGCAGAGGCGGCAGCTGCCATGGCACACTCCGTCTCCCGAGCATCCCGTGCCCGGTATGGGAGCGGAGCGGCGGCGGCTCCGCACAGCCTCCCCCGCTCCCCGCCGCCGGCAGCCGCCGCCGTACCGGAACCCTCGCGTCCCGGTGGGGGCTCCGAGTGGGTTGCGCAGGGAGAAAACCGCCGCCGCAGCCACCGGAGCCGGGCAGGGAGGGATGGAGAGGACGGGGGGCTGGTACACGATCGCAGCCCGAGAGGCTGAGCCGCTTCTCAGCACGCAAAGACACACAAAGTCGGCGAGCGGAGGGGATGGACCCAGCGACAGTTTTACGTCTTTCCACAGCCCCCTCCTTCTCCTCCTCCCCCTCTTTTCTCCCTCCTTCTTTCTCCTTCACCGCCTTCCCCAAAATACGCACGGCGTAGCTACCCCCCACACACACTCCGCCGCCGCCACTCCGCCTCCGCAGCGCCGGGAGGGCGCCGGGGACTCCCCGTAACGGGAACCCCCCGCCCCGCCCGGCTCCTGGGAGTGGGCACTGGCGGACACCTCCCTCCCCAAAACCGGCTGGGCTGTGCTGTGCCGCAACCCGAGCCGCTCCGCTACCGAGCCCCGCAGACACCGGTCAGACGATGGGACACGCTCCCGAGCTCACCTCGCTGCGCAGGGTCGGATCCAGCTGGCTGTTACCGGCTGGACCCGCTGAGGGCTTCACAAACATGAACTCGCTGATGTCCGAGACCGGCGAGAAGCAGGAGCGATAACGCGGGGCAGGAGGTGCCGTGGCTGTCACCTGGACGCCCATTACCGTGTCCCCTTGCTTAGGCTCATAGTGTAAGTGCCCAAAAATGTGGCTGGGAGGAGGCTGAAGGGTGTTGCTCTCCACACAGCAGCCCTGGTTGGCAGGTGCAGAGCCCCGCCAGAGGCACCGCACGCCCAGCACTGTCAGTCCCACCAGCGAGACGGTGGAGATGAGCACCAGGGTCACGATCAGAAACACTGTAATCGTAGGTAAGCCCCCACCGTCAGTGGCCCGAGCCTCGGAGCCCTGCAAGGCCTCTGGGCCCTTCTCCTCCACCAGCACCACCAGGGTGACAGCTGTGGAGAGCGGGGGCTCCCCGGCATCCCGGACCACCACCAGCAGCTCATGCACAGAGGCATCCGTCTCCTGAAGGGCCCGCATGATCCGGATCTCCCCAGAGCGCAGGGCCACGCTGAAAAGCCCTGGGTCTGTGGCTTCCACGAGGTGATAGGAGAGCCAGGCATTGCGCCCCGAGTCTGCATCTATTGCTACCAGCTTGGTGATGAGAGCAGGAGGGATGGTGGAGTGAGAAATTCGGAACTGAGTAGCGGAGTCCTCCCCAGCCCTGGGGAAATGCACCCGTGGGGCATTGTCATTCTGGTCCACTATGAAAATGTGAACCAGCGTCCTGTTCCTCAGGGCTGGGGAGCCACCATCAGAGACCTCCACTTGGAACTGGAGATAGGTAGTTTGCTCATAGTCAAATGGGAGTTTGGCAGAGACCTGCCCACTTGTGGGATGTATCGAGAGGTAGCGAGTCGGATCCAGGCCTGGATCTGTCCCTCCAGCTCGCATGATAGAGTAGGAGAGGCGGGAATTCTGCTCTGAGTCAGGGTCAGTAGCAGAGACTGTAACCAGCATGCTGCCCACCGGGTTGTTTTCTGCCACCAGCACTTCATAGGACGCTTGCTCAAACTGAGGCGCGTTGTCATTGACATCTGCCAGGGTGATTGGCAGGATGGTGTGGCGGGAGAGTGGGGGACTGCCCAGGTCTGAGGCAGAGACGGTGACGTTGTAGTAGGCAATATGCTCCCGATCCAAACGGGTGCTGGTTAGCAGTGAGTACTGGTGCTCATAGTCCTTTCGCAGCTGGAAGGGAAGATCTGGAGACACGTGACACTGGACTTTGCCCTGCTCTCCAGAGTCCCTGTCTCTGACATGTATCACAGCCACCACTGTGCCTGGGGGTGCATCCTCGCTCAGGGAGCTGGAGAAGGAGGTAAGAATGACTTCGGGGGCATTGTCATTCACATCAGTGATTTCCACCACCACGCTGCAATGCTCCTCCATTGTGGGCGACCCCATGTCCTTGGCCTCCACTTCAATCTCATACACTGTTGCCTCCTCAAAGTCCAGGTTGCCCTGAACACGAATCTCCCCAGTTTGCTCATCAATGGCAAAGATTTGGCGTAAGGCAGCTGAGTTGTGATTGCTAAGAGAGTAGCGAATATCTCCATTGGGCCCTTCATCTACATCAGTAGCATTTAGCTTCACCACGAGGGTGCCCAATGGTGAGTTCTCCACCAAGCGAGCTCCATATGATGATCTGTCAAAGACTGGGTGGTTGTCATTGGCATCTAGGACCTGAATAGTGATGCGTATCTTGCTGGACTTGGGGGGAGAACCCCCATCTTCAGCAGTCAGGACCAGGTGGTGGAAAGCTCTGAATTCCCGATCTAAGGCCCTCTCTAGCACCAGCTCAGGGAACTTTCCGCCATCTGTGCGCGCCTTCACGTTGAGGTTAAAGTTCTCATTGGCACTCAGGTGATAGGTCTGCAAGGTGTTGGTGCCCACATCGGGGTCCTGGGCAGGCTGGATGGGGAAGCGGGCACCCAGGGACGCGAGCTCGTAGATGCGCAAGGACACCTCGTCACTGGGGAACTCTGGTGGGTTGTCATTGATGTCCAAGATCTCCACCTCAATGCGGTAGAACTCTACTGGGTTCTCGATGGCAAGTTTCAGGTGGAGAAAGCAGCGAGGATTCTGCCCGCAGAGATGCTCCCGGTCTATCCGCTCGCTGACCATTATAATGCCGGTGTTCACATTGACCGAGAAGTACTGGGAATCCGAATCGGACAGTACCTGCAGATTAGCTGCCGCCAGTTTTGCCACATCGGTGCCCAGGTCCTTCGCGATATCACCCACGAAGGCGCCCCGGGTGAGCTCCTCGGGGATGCTGTACCGGATCTGAGCAGAGGAGCTGTGCAGGAACAGACAGAAGGAGACGACACGTGGCAGCCCCAGGGACCGTCCCGTCACCCCTGGCCCCGGCATCCTGGCCGGGCTGGGCGCCGGGGGAACGATGCCCTCCTCGCTGCGGGGCCGCTCTCAGCGTTCGCCGCTCCCATTCATTGTTTGGGGCGGACGCGGTTCGGCGGGGGGTGGAACGCCGGGGCTCCGCGTAGCCGCCTCGCTATTGGCTCCGAGCGCCGCGCCACTCCACCAATCGCCGCGCTCCTTTCCCAGGACAGCAACACCGGCGCCAATCGCAAGCAGTGGACTGTTGCCGCGCGCCGCAAACCGGCGCGCGCTTCCCCGAGCGGCGGCAGCGGCGGCGGCTTCGCGCACCGCCCCCCCAACCCCGGTCCCCACGGCCCCCACGGGCCTACGGCGGGGGAGCAACGGCCCCCATGGGAGGAAAGCCCGGAATGGCCACCCGGCTAGCCCCGCACCGGGACCGCCTTCCCCTGTTCCTGGTCTCACCTGGCCGCGGTCCCGCAGTGTACCGGTAGCGGCAAGGAAAGTCCGGGTTTCCCTCGGTAGGGTGGCGGAGGGCGGGCAAGGCCGCAGGAAGGTGAAATCGCTCCGGTCGGAATCTGGGGAGAAGCAGGTGCTGTAGCACTGGGACTGGGAGTCGGTGGGTCGTAGGGTGACCTCCATGTACTTCAGGGTGCCGTCTGAGCTGAGCTGGAGCTTGGGACTAGAGTGCTTGAAGTCCCAGGAGGGTGACTCGCTGAGCCAGCAGCAGCAGCAGGGCGAGGCGGCGGCACGGCCGCTGCGACGGAGGCACCGGGCAGCCAGGAGGGTGACAGTGGCTAGGGCCACGGTGCTAACGGCTGCCAGCGCAATGATCAGGTAAAGGGTCAGGTCCGGCTTCTCCTTGGCACGAGCCAGGAAATCCCGAGGTTTGTAGCTCTCCTCAAGGGCCACCTCCTCCAGGGACACAGTGATGGCAATGGTGGTGGAGAGCGGTGGGTCGCCATTGTCCGTCACCTGGACGATGAGCTGCTGCACCGCTATATCAGTGTCCTGGAGGGCACGCGCTGTCCGCACCTCCCCAGTGTACAGCGACACATGGAACAAGGAGGGGTCAGTGGACTGCGGCAGCAGGTTGTATGAGAGCCAGGCATTGTGCCCAGCATCTGCATCCACTGCAGTCACTTTGGTGACCAAGTAGCCTGGTGGGGCAGACAGCGGGACCCTCTGTGGTGCTGAGGTGTCACCATCACTGGCAGGGTGCAGGATAGTGGGGGAGTGGTCATTCTGGTCCAGCACAAAGATGTAGACAGTAATGTTTGCATGGAGTGGGGGAGACCCCGAGTCCCACACAGCCACAGAGACTGGCAGAACCTGCAGCAGCTCAAAGTCAAAGGTGCGCTGAGCATAGAGGTTGCCATTGTCAGGGTTGATGTGGACAAAGGAAGAGGTGGGAGCACCCTGCACTTGGCCACTCTCTATGGAGTAAACAAGCCGGGAATTATCCCCATCATCGGGGTCGGAGGCTGAGACAGTGCACAGCAGGGAACCAGGCGGGTTGTTCTCTGGGAGGAAAGCATCGTAGGAGGGCTGCAAGAAGCGTGGGGGGTTGTCATTCACATCAGATATGTTGAGGAGCAGTGTGAGTGTTGTGGTGAGGGTGGGCAACCCACCATCCTGGGCAATCAGCTCCACCATGTACTGTGAGGTGGACTCTCGGTCCAGGCTCTCCCGAGTCACCAGGGAGAAATGGTTCTGAAGGGATCTGATGGCAAAAGGTACATCGGGGGAGATCTCCAAGCTCACATCCCCATTGGCTCCTGAGTCGCGGTCACGTACATTGAAAAGCCCCACAACGGTCTCCCGTGGGGTGTCTTCCGGAACAGGGTTCAGCAGGGAGGTGACTAGCACCTCGGGGGGGTTGTCATTAGTGTCCTCCACTTCCACCCGCAGTACACAGTGGCCTTCCATCTCTGGGACCCCTCCGTCATGGGCTCGCACATAGATCTCATAGAAAGGTGATTCCTCAAAGTCCAAGACCCCACTCACCAGGACTTCACCACTGTGGGAATCCAGGGCAAAAAGCCTCCGGACCGAGTCAGAGGTGTGAACCCCAAAGGAGTACTGCATTTCCCCATTGGGGCCCTCATCAGGGTCAGATGCATTGAGCCGGAGTAGCAAAGCCCCCACAGGCATATTTTCAGGGACTTGCACCTTGTATGTGGTGCGGTCAAAGGTGGGTGCATTGTCATTGACATCCAGGATCAGGACCGTTACCTGTGCCGTGCCTGAGTGGGCTGGGCTTCCTCCGTCCACAGCCGTCAGCACCAGCTGCAGTTCTGGCTGCTCTTCTCGGTCCAGGGCACGCTCCAGCACCAGCTCCGGAAAGAGTTTGCCATCCTGCTGCTGCTTGACGTCCAGGGAGAAGTGGGAGTTGGGGCTGAGCAGGTAGGAGCCCACGGCATTGATGCCCACATCAGGGTCCTGTGCGCTCTCCAGGGGGAAGCGTGCACCCACTGTGGCAGACTCGGCAACACGTAGGGTGCGGTAAGCGGTGGGGAAGCTCGGGGAGTTGTCATTCAGGTCCAGAATCTCCACTTCCAGGCGGAAGAGCTGCAAGGGGTTCTCTGCCACCACCTGCACCGACAGCACGCAGCTGGCAGCCGCTCCGCACAGACGCTCCCGGTCCAGCTGCTGGCTCACCACCAGCGCTCCGCTATCCAGGCTGACGGCAAAGTGGCGCCGGCTCTCCTCTGACCCCAGGCTCAACCTGCGACCTGGCAGCTCCTCCACCTTCAAGCCCAGGTCTCGGGCTACGTTCCCCACCACGGTTCCCACCTCCGACTCCTCAACCACTGAGTAGCGGATCTGCCCGGAGACCCAGCCCCAGCCGAAGAGCGAAAACAAACTCAGTACTTGCCATTTCCAGGCGGGTCGTTGGAGGCTGACGCTTTCCATGTCCGTGCGTGTCCGGCCCGGGACGCAGCAGGCACTGGGGAGCTCTGAAAAAAATCCCTGTGTGTCTCTTCCACAGCTTAGAAAACAGCTCCGGGGCTTCGGCAGGCTGCAGCTCCGGCTGTCAGCTCCGAGCAGAGGGGGTGGGCTGGGGGAGGGGAACTGAATCACAGCCCCAGCGCGGAGGTGGAAGGAGGGGGGGGAAGTAGATTTCACCCTCCCGCTTCAGATCAGCGCCCAACTGGCCGAAAGCTCCAACCCCTCTCAGCCACCGGTGGGTCCCTGGACATGTGGGAAGCGGGGCCCGACCAGCATCAGCAGAGCTTGCACCCGCGGCCTCCCCTCCGCCAGCCTGAGCCACTTGCTCTGACAGCTCGCTTCCCGGTAGCAGGGAAACTGCACGTCCTGACAGCCTAAAGGCTAGGTACAAGCTCTCCTTGTGCTCTCCCCCTTCCACAATGGTGGCTTCACATCGTACTCACAGACAAAGGACAGCTGTCATGAATGCAGGCCAGAAGACTTTTCATGCCTGATGAAAAGGTGTTTGTTAGAGCCCTGAGGTGCCAAGGGCTCTTCTCCTACCACTTCCCGCCCCCAGCTAAGGCTTTGACTGTTCCCTGTACCCCAGAACGACCTCTGAGGCATCCCTGCCACCAGTACCACCATCAGACAGGACAGCTCACACCGAGAAGGGATGCCTACCCCTGCTAGGCCTCCATGAATATCGGAGGCAGAAGGAGGGAAGGCAGGGATGGATGAGGTTGGCCATGTGTTATGGTTTGGGTTAGAACAGAATTAATTCTGTCCAGTGACTGTATTTTCTAAGAGGTATTCAATTGCTCCCAACACACCCACAGCTGGACACCCTTTCCCCACCCTGAGACAAGGAAGGGGCCAATTTTCACAGTACCGAAGTCACTGCAAATGCACAGAGCCAGACAACAAGTCCATTTAAACCACCACCAGATCACAATATCAAATCAGGACATCAAACTGGAAAGTAGGTCCAAGCTTTCCAACTGAGGGACACACAGAATTTCTGCAACAAACAGAGCTTTGCAGCCTGGTGATCTCCCAAAGGGCAAAAACAGGGGGCTCAGCCTCCCCACAGAGGAGCAGAGCAGCATTTCCCCGCCCCTCTACCCCCCCATCCCAGAGCATGGTGGCAAGCTGCAGGGTATTAGCTTGCTTAACATCCCTGCAGAAGCCTTGTGGAGTAATGCCCTGGAGTCCTGTCCTCGGTGCACTCAAGGCCACCCTGACCTCTCTTGGGTGCACATATACCCTTGGGTGACTGGCGTCTGCAGTGGTGCAGCAGACAGGCCAGCCAGATCCTGACTGGGACCCTGCCCAGGACCTTGCCCGCCCCCACCACCTGGGCATCAAAAGGACCTGGTGGAACAGGCAAGGGAGGCTTGATGCACCCATGGCCGGCACGGTGGACGGTGACAGCGACACAATCCTTCTGGTCGCTTACAGAGACGGTGGAACCGCTCCTGTCAAGGAGCCTCCCTCCCCTCTCCAACCCCTCCCTGCCCGTTCCAAGAGCCACAAATCGGGACTACCGTGCTGCCAGTCAGGGAAAGACGGAGCAAGAGACATCACAATTGGTGCGGAGCTCCGCCCAGGTCCCACCTACTGCCCAATCCAGGGGAAAGTGACAAGGAAGTCTTAAAGGGCCAATACAGCAAACCGCTACACAAGTGGATTCCCCCACGTCCAGAGAACAATACCTGCTTAGACGTACTCATGCCTCGAGGGCTGCAAACGGTGCCACAGCAGGAACCTGCCGAAGTAACCTTGACTCTGGGATGTGCACTGTCTCCATCCCACGCAGGGCCTCAGAGAGCACACCTTGACGACAGACATTACTGCTGGCAACATGGGGTGCTGTGCCCCTAGGAATAGGTTTGGTGTTGCTGTGGTGCCTCAGCAGAAGCCCCCCTGTGAAGCCCACGTGGTCTCGAGAATCCACTCAGTGTGGAATCCACTCGAGGTGGCTCAGTCACCAAGGGGATAGACCAAGTCACCAAGTCACTCAGTCACCAAGGGGATAGACCAAGGGACAGGCTTCACATGGGGGATCATGCTAGTGTTTGTGTCTCCCAGATGGGGAGGCAGGAAGGGTATTGGGTGTCTAGGATGGAGATGAAGATGTCCCTGTTCCAGAGGGCCAGAGCTCACATTGTGGAAAGGCTCTGACCCAGACAACCAGGGGAGCTGAAAGATCAGTGGTGATCCTGCAGGACACCATCCCTTATGGCAGGACATGCCACCTGCCACAGATGGGGCCAGCACCATCCCCACTGTATCAATTTTGGGGTTTGTTGCCCTGCAGAGCCAAGAGGTGTAAAGCCTTTGCAGGCTTGGAACGGTCCATTGCATTGGGTTGGATCTTCTGTCACCACAAAGACTTAAAATCCAGAGCCCACTGCCAGCCTAGTCTGGTTTCTCACTGCCAGTGCCTTTCCAGCTCTAGGAAGTAGGAGAACCACGGCTAGGGCTTGGGCTTATCATCTCCTTCCGTCCCCACTCTTGAACCCTTTAATGTCCCCACACTTGGAGGCATCCTACCAGGACCCTTCAGTAGAGGGGACATCCTGGTCCACAGCTATAGCACAATCTGTACAATGCAGAGGAACACTTGCTCCTGCAGCTGCTGTAGCTGTTCCTACCCGCTACAGATCAAAAGTGCTGAGTCTGAGCAGCAACACAAAAGGGAAAAAAAAAAAAGGCATAAAATATTCCTGGGAGGTTTCTGCCACTGCCTGGGATTCAGCCACAGCAAGCATGCAGCACATAAAGCCCCACACCCATGCACAGCTTCCGCTACACCTCACTTCCTTCTGCTCTGAGAAACCAGTCGCTGCTGTTCACAGCCCCCTGGGAAGGGAGACATTACAGACACTAACCACCTTGGAATCCCATCAGATCCCCCCTCATTCGGCTGGATCCACTACCTGGCCTCACCTCTTGAGGACTGAATCATTCCTGTCATCGAAAGCTCTGAAATTAGGCTGCACAATTCCCTCTGGGGAAGAAGCACAGAAGCTGCCTGCCATGCACAAACACCTTCTTGGCTGCAATTTGTTCAATGAGGATATCAGCCATCATCCGGAGACACCACATTACAAATCATGCAGGGCTTAGAACAGGGTCGTTAAAACAACACCCGGCTAGAGGACTCACCATCCTGCTTTGAGGTACAGTCCAGCTCAGCAAAGCCCTGCAAGTGACGGGTAGTCTGCAATCCCACACACCCCTCATCCTGAAGCAAACATCATACCAAAACTTCCACAGAAACAAAACTGGGATCATCAGGACTCAAACATGAAGTGAGACATGGACAGAAAGGACTGCCCTATGGCCATGGTCTGTCAAAAGGAGGAATCAGCATCATCCTGCAGCTTTGCATTCTGCACCTCGGGAAGCAATACCGAAGTCCCCCACTGGCAGCTGCTGGCTCACACAACACAGTGTGTTCCTCTCCAGCGCCCAATCCTGCAAGTGCTCTTCTTAGCTGTCATTTTGCAAAGGAAAGGAAATAACCTTTAGCAGCAAACTTTCTGCCAAGGATTTGCAAGCTAACCCCAGCCTCCATCAGCTAATCACACAAGGCATACCCAAAACCACAACGGAAAGACACGTTTGCTAACCTGAGCAAACTGACTCACTTGATCCTGCTTACCACAGTGCAACGTCATCCACACTCAGGAGTGCTCACTTGACTCTGGAGAAGACCTGGTCAGCTACAGGTAACCACTATTCAGAGGCATGGCACAACTAGATGTTCCCCCCAACCCTAGTCTGCTACCATATGGATACAGCAAAGATGAACCATGGCTTTGCCCGGTGCTGGGACTTGCCAAGGAAGGAGCTACATTACCTCAGCAGGTACTGGGAGCCGGCTGGCAGTGCCCACAACCTGGTGGTACAGCCCTGGCTCACCATTCCTCATGGTGCTCTGGCGGCTGCCCAGGGGGCTGGAAGTGAAAGGCTTTTTACATAGGAGGTCACTCTGGCGAGAGTCTGTGGTAAGATAGACCTGGTGGTAGAAGTTAGGTGGAGTGAAGCCACCCCGCACGGCATCAATGTGGTGGAAGGGCCCTGGTGTCCTGTACACGGTGTTCCTTGAGCTGTTGTACAGCTCCTTTGACTGCCTCCACTTGTAGCACTTGAATATGCCCACTGACAACATGGTGATGAAGAAAGCTGCTGACACCAAAATCACGGCCAGGATGAGATAGAAAGTCACATGCCTCCTGGGATCATTCGCAGGTGCTACATCAGTGAGATCAGTGAGCACCTCCTTGACCATCTCAGCCACAGAGATGGAGATGGTGGCACTAGCAGACAGCACAGGCTCCCCGTGGTCTTTCAGCAAGATGACTAGCGTGTGCTCAGGAGCATCATCCTCCCGCAGCTGGCGGGCCGTGAAGATCTCCCCATTGTGCAGACCAACCGAGAAGAGGCTGGGGTCAGTGGCCTGCAACAGGGTATAGGAGATCCAGGCATTGTACCCTGCATCTGCATCCACTGCCACCACCTTGGTGACCATGTGCCCAGCAGGAGTACCTGGTGCCACCACATCGGTATAGGAGGCAGTGGTGTTGGGGTGAGGGTACAACAGAGTTGGGGAATTGTCATTAACATCAGTGACAAACACATTGACTGAAACATTAGTGTCCAGAGGCGGAGAGCCACCATCCTGGACCTGCACCATCATGCTGAACTCCACCTGGTCCTCATGGTCCAGGGATGTGAGCAGGTAGAGGGTGCCATTCTCCCGGTTAATGGAAAAGAGGTGGCCTACAGTGGGGTCACCTTGAAAGAGGGTATAGGAGAGATGGGCGTTGCGCCCAAGGTCTGGGTCTGTGGCGCTCACATTAAGGATGGGGATGCCAGGAATGTTGTTCTCCAGCACATACACGTCATATGAGTCCTGGGAAGTCTTGGGCGCGTTGTCATTGACATCTGACACCTGCACTAGGATTTCTTTTACTGCAGACAAGGATGGTGAGCCCGAGTCCTTGGCTGTGATAGTGATGTTATACTCCGATGCCTTTTCCCGGTCCAGAGCTGCTTTTGTTTTCAATGTGTAGTAATTTTTGAGGGAGGAGCTGAGCATGAATGGAATCCCAGGGGAAATGAAGCAATTCACCAGGCCATTGTCATGGGAGTCCAAGTCTGTTACACTCAGCAGAGCTACAACTGTCCCTGGGGCTGCATCTTCTGGCACAGGACTGTACACAGAAGTCACTGTCACCTCTGGAATGTTATCATTTACATCCACAACTTCCACCAGCACTTTGCAATGAGCCACACCAGGAACAGCACCCTTGTCTTTAGCCTGTAAGTAAATCTCATACAGCTTTGTTTCCTCGTAGTCCAGCTGCCCTTTGACCCTCAACTCCCCTGTGGCTGAGTCCAGAGCAAAGAGTTCTCGTACCTTGGCAGGCGTGTGGCTGCTGAAGGAATAGATGATGTCTCCATTGGGCCCATCATCCAGATCATACGCACTGATCTTGGCAACCAGGGTACCACTGGGTGTGTTTTCCCTCACACTTGCCTTGTAGGTAGACTGGTTGAAGACTGGAGCGTTATCGTTGGCGTCCACAACGTCAATGTGGATCTGGACGTGGGCTGACCGGGGTGGGCTGCCTCCATCCAGAGCAGTCAAGACCAGGTGGAGTTCCCGTTGCTCCTCCCTGTCCAGCTCCTTCTCTAGTACCAACTCTGCATACTTGCTGCCATCCACCCTTGTCTGCACGTCCAGCACAAAGTGCGGGTTGGCGCTAAGCTGGTAGGTCTGCAAAGAGTTAATTCCCACATCGGGGTCTTGCGCGCTCTCTAGTGGGAAGCGCGCTCCGGCCGCCACCGACTCACTGATTTCCAGCTTCGTTTGGCTGCTGGGAAAAACCGGGTCGTTGTCATTGATGTCTTGGATCTCCACGGCGCCGCTGTACAGTTCCAGCGGGTTTTCCACCACGATCTCAAAGCCGAGGGAGCAGGGGGAGAGCGCTCCGCAGAGCTCCTCCCGGTCTATCCGCTCGGTCACCAGCAGCGCACCGCTCCTCAGGTCCACTCCGAAGTACTTCTTGTTGCCACCGGACACGACCCTCAGCCTCCGTCCCGGCAGCCGCCCGAGGTCCAGCGCCAGGTCGGCTACCACGTTGCCCACGGCCGAGCCTCTCCGCGCCTCCTCGGGAATCGCATAGCGAATGGCTGCGGAAACCCAATCGGAAACGGCGAACAAAAGCAAGAGGCTCAGTACCTGCCCCGTCGTCACCCCGCGGCTCCTTGCAGCGACGCCGTTCATCGCACAGGACGAGTCGCGCTATCCGCTCCGTGTCCCCCCACCCCCGCTACAAGCCCTTAGCTCACCCCCGCATGCCGCTGCCCAGCGCCCCCCGGGAAGCGGCGTCCGGCAGCGAGACGGGCGGGCATCGCTTTGCAGGCTCCGCCGTGACTCACTCACTCTCTCTCTTCCTCCCTCCCTCTCTCCCAGGCTCTCTCTGAGACCTTTTGCGCCTCATCCCGGCTCTGAGCGGGGCCGGCCAGGCAGATTCTCCCCCCCTCCCCCCGGCTCCACCATTGGCCGACAGCGGCACATAGAGTCTCGGACAATAACTGCACGGAGCGCAGGGCAGCTGGAGCCCCGCCGCGGGTCAACCTCCCGCAGAGCACCGCGCAGCCCCGCCGGCAGAAAAGGAGGGAGGGTGGGTAGGAAGTGCGGAGGGAGGAAGGCAGGAAGGGAGCTCTGCGGACCCTGCCCCAAGGCAGAGGGATTCACCCTGAAGGGCGATAGATAATAAGGACAACTGGGCTCAGATAGCCTTGTTCGGGGGGCATCGGGACCGTGTCCGTGGGCAAGAAGGGTGTAAGACGCCAAAATATGGCGATATGGAAACGGGGGAGGGAGGTGTCCCCGAAAAAAACTCCTTGGAAAGAACAGCAAAGGCAAGAAGAGAAGGTGGAGTGAGCGGGAGGAAGCGTATGGCGGGTCGGCCGAAGCACACGGCACAGGGGAGAGCCAGCTCCGGAACCAATAGCCAGCTCCGAGCGACCCTCGGGACCTTCGGGATGCCGATCCTCCAACCTAAGCGTTTAGTCAGCCCCTTTCTGACATCCCACGGCGTCGTGACGTCATGCCTCTTTGTGCCACAAAAGCAGCGTCGCTTTCGCAAAACGACGCAGGTTTCGTGCTGCCGAGTTACGAGCAGCTCCTCTGGGACGCAGCACAGTCACCCCGCGAGGCAGCTCCTGCCACAGGGTTCACAGTCATCGCCCTTCCTGCTCCCCACCGCCAGCAAGGCATCTTCACCCTCAAATCATGAAAATCTCGGGTTAATTCGGCCTCCTACTCTGTCCACCTCCCAGCTCGCTCCCCAGTACCTTGTTTCCACCGGGCACAAGGAAATCAGGGTCTGCAACGTGCTGGTTCACCACGAGACGAAGCGGTTCCCGTTCCTGTGCAGCGACAGCCCAGCAGGTCGAGTCACCGCGTAGACCACGGCACCGGCAGCGCCTCGGCACGAAAACAGCCAACTCCCAGCCTGCCTGCCCGCGTTTGGGGTTATTAATGTCAACAACTCCTGATACGTTGGGTTTTCCGACGTTTCTGACGGATAAAACCGTTGCATTTTCAGCATTCATTGTCCATCATCCGCGCAACTGCTCAACTGCCACGGTGTAAAGGGAAGGGGCCAAGGGAGCGCCAGAAGCCCTGTCAAAACTCGGCTATGGGCGAGAAACACAATGTCCCTGTGGTGCTGAGGGACATGGTTTAATGGTGGAGTTGGCAGTGCTGGTTAACGGTTGGACTTGACAATCTTAAAGGTCTTTTCCAGCCTAAAGGATTCTGTGATTCCCACAGTCGAGTCTCATAAGGAAAAGCCGGCGATATCTGGGAAAGCAACCAGACTGGAAACTCGCTCCCACGCGTTCATTCGCTTATGGAGAGAAAGGACCAGGCTCTCCGTGTCCTGCGGAGCTGGCTCGGGAACATTATGGCTAGTTATCTGTTCCCCGCTGATTGTCGTGGATAAGCACGTTGTGGAAGAGCTGGAAATCACCAGCTCTTCCTCTGGTGTCGTGGGGGACACGACACCACACAGAGCAACAGGGACCTCGACTCTGGCTACATGTCCTCGCCCCGCACAGTCCTGTCAACTGAAGTGAGCACAGAGGATCTACCCAGGGACACAGTATTCCTGCGCTTGTATGAACAGGAATCAATTATATCAAACGGGTCGGCACAGTCTTTCATCTCTATATGCTCTGCTATTTCCTTTCCCAACGTATAATCATTGCTAAAATAAACGGTATCAGTTCTACTTATTCTTATCACCGTATCATTATCACCTTATCATTCTTATCACCATATCGTTATGATCTTATCATTTTTATCACCAGTCCACAGAATGTAATAAAAGTATAGGCTTCACACAGATAAAGTCCAACGTTAGTCACTTAACGCTGTATCTTAATAGAATTTAATTCTAGAGCAACTTACAATACTGAGAAGGATATGCTTTACCCACTCCGCAGCTGCATCGTGCATGCAAGTACATGTTATCTATCTGTAACAGATCAGGCTCACAGCTCTGAGTGCAGATTTCTTTGCCCATAGACCCTTATGCAACCAAATCACAATTACCTTTCTCTCTTACATGTAATCTAAAAAGAAGAAAATCCACAGCTCTCTTCCAGACAACAGTCTTCGACCACTTATTTTCTCTGAAATAAACTCTGAATCTTTTTTCCATCCACTACCCATTTCGTGTCTTTCCTAAACTCCATTTACTGAGTAACTTCTCTAATGTGCATATCAGAATACAGAAGGATTCTCTCTTCACACACAATCCATATTCAGACTACCTTGTCCGATTACTCCTAGCAGCAGTGGGACGGCTAAGCAGCAGAGCGCTGAGTACCTCGAAGAAATCTCGAGAACGATATGGAAGACTGAATATTTCCATCTCCCGATTTTTGACTGATCTGGAGATACAACGTCTCCCTCATTCTGACAGAAAGCCACAATATTGAATGTGACGCTTCAGAGCTCCTAAAAGCACCATTTGAAAGGACAGCAGTGGAAACACGACAGCTAAGGGGAAAGAATCTTTCCCCTGCACCAGGAACTCTTTCAGGGACGGGTTCAAGCCAAATCCCAGCCAAAGCCGCTCACTACAGCGCTATTATTTGCTCCACTGCGGCTCTGAAGCCGGTGGTGGCAGCAGCCTCAAAGCATTTTTTGCTCAGTTTCGGTCTCTGACCTACAGTAAGGGACCCACCCCGCCTCTCCAGACGGAAAAGTCACAAGTGTACACATCTTCCTTTTGAAGGGGAGTATGAAAAGAGCCGAGCTGGAGGGAAAACAGAACTACAGACTCCTGCCTTCACTAGGTGAACGGGTAGGCATAGATCATACGTTGTTATTACACAGAAGTACTCAAATCTGGCAGAGACAACAAATGAAGAGTTACTAGATCAAGATGAAAGGGTTGCCTCAGCTCCGGACTTCATGACACTTTTGCACCGGCTCCAATCCGTGTCCATCCCACCATCTGAGCTAGGTGAAACTCGCACCTGGTGTAGGACACACAGATAGCACTACAGAAGAACAGAGAGTCACACTATGGGGTACAAACAACAATAAGCAGATAAGACGGCAGGATAAAAGGAAGAGTCAAGATTAAATCCATAGTCCTGCCCCGAGATACTGAGCAGCGCGCCGGGAGACATGCTGAGCTCTGCTTGTTGCCCACAGATGCCTGACGGCAGAACAGAAAAAGAAACCCGCAGCGAGGAACCCCTGGACAGAAGCTCACCTGTGCCGAGTTCCGGGGGCTAGGAGCGTCCTTCCCGGAGTGAGTGTCTGAGCCGCATTTCCCAGCCAGAAGACAGTTAGAAAGCGCTGCCGTCCCTGGTCTCAGAAAGGTGAAGTCCTTCTGGCCCGACTCAGAGGCTAAACACACCTCGTAGGAGTATGGCAGCGGCAGCGTGCTACTGTAGTAGTTACAGTGTGCTTTTGAGCCCAGGCTGGAATACCGTTCCTTATCGGAAGTTACAAAAACAGGAGGACCCCTCGAACTTCGGCATTTAAAAAACAATGTCAAAATGACTGTCAAAACGAATAACAAAGATACAACAGCAAGTGCCACTACAAGAATGACGGTAAGATCAAATGTCATCTCGGACACTGAGTCTCTGTCGCTCAGCTCCGGCAGCGCCTCCTGCAAGCTCTCGGCCAGCACCACGTGCAACGTGGCCGTGGCCGACAGCGCCGGCTGACCGTGGTCCTTCACCACCACCACTAGCCGCTGCTTCGTCGCGTCCCTCTCCGACACGGAGCGCGCCGTGCGCACCTCGCCGCTGTGCAGCCCCACGCCGAACAACGCCGGCTCGGACGCCTGCACCAGCTCGTACGACAGCCACGCGTTGCGCCCCGCATCCGCGTCCACCGCCACCACCTTAGCCACCAGGTACCCGGACTCGGCCGACCGCGGCACCACCTCGAAGGGAGTCGGCTCTGGGACAGGGGCCGACGCTGCTCCCGCCGCTGGCCACAGCACTCGCGGCGCGTTGTCGTTGACGTCCAGCACGAAGATGTGCACCGTGGCCGTGGAGCTCCGCGCCGGTGACCCGCCGTCCTGCGCCAGCACCTCCACCGCGAACTCGCGACACTGCTCGTAGTCGAAGGAGCGCTGCGCGTACACGGCGCCGCTCCGCGCCTCCACCGACACCAA
>VWZX01000358.1:32567-44807 GCA_013399015.1 Galbula dea
GGTCTCCTCCTGGAGGCCCCCTGCTCTTGGGGTCTCCTCCTGGAGGCCACCAGCTCTTGCGGTCTCCTCCTGGAGGCCACCAGCTCTTGGGGTCTTCTCCTAGAGGCCAACTGCCCTTGGGGTCTTCTCCTAGAGGCCAACTGCTCTTGGGGTCTTCTCCTGGAGGCCACCAGCTCTTGGTCTCTTCTCCTAGAGGCCACCTGCACCTTGGTCTCTGTGTCTTCTCCTGGAGGCCACCAGCTCTTGGGGTCTNTCTCAGTGTCTCCTCCTGGAGGCCATCTGCTCTTGAGGTCTTCTCCAGGAGGCCACCTGATCTTGGTCTCTCCAACTGGAAGCCACCAGCTCTTGGGGTCTTCTCCTAGAGGCCACCAGCTCTTGGGGTCTTCTCCTGGAGGCCACCTGCTCCTGGTCTCTTCTCCTGGAGGCCACCTGCTCTTGGTGTCTTCTCCTGGAGGCCACCTGCTCTTGATCTCTTCTCCTGGAGGCCACCAGCTCTCAGTGTCTCCTCCTGGAGGCCATCTGCTCTTGAGGTCTTCTCCAGGAAGACACCTGATCTTGGTCTCTCCAACTGGAGACCACCAGCTCTTGGGGTCTTCTCCTGGAGGCCACCTCCTCCTTGATCTCTGTCTTCTTCTGGAGGCCACCAGCTCTTGGTCTCTCCAACTGGAAGCCACCAGCTCTTGGGGTCTTCTCCTAGAGGCCACCAGCTCTTGGGGTCTTCTCCTGGAGGCCACCTGCTCTTGGTCTCTTCTCCTGGAGGCCACCTGCTCTTGGTCACTTCTCCTGGAAGCCACCTGCTCTTGGTCTCTTCTCCTGGAGGCCACCAGCTCTCAGTGTCTTCTCCTGGAGGCTACCTGCTTTTGTTTCCCCTCCATGCTCACCTGGACCTTGCCTTCAGGAGGTCTCCCTTGGGATGATCATCTCATGAGACCTGGATCAGCTTCCATGGGCTGGAGAAAGACCACCCTGGAGGAGAAACAGCTCTGAGGTCCAGCTGGGGCTGCTCCAGCAAGGATTTCCTCCAGGAGAAAGAGTTGCCCAAGTTGTGACTTCCAAAGGTCTTCTCCTGCTACGTTCTTACCCTGAAGGACATGAAGTAGAGTGTGGTCAGAAGGTCAAAGGAGGTTCTCCTCCACCACCCTCTCTCCTCTGCCCTCCTGAGGTCACCTCTGGTCTCCTGGGTCCAGTTCTGGTCTTCTGGGTCCAGTTCTGGTCTCCTCCAGTTCAGGAGAGACAAGGAACTGGTGGAGAAGATGTTGAGGGCACTGGAGAACCTCTCTGGGTGCTGTTGAGCTTGGAGAAGAGCAGAGCCAGAGGAGATCTTCTCCATGCTCCTCAAGATCTAAAGGGTTGGAAGGGGGGCAAGAGGATGGGACCAGGCTCTTCTGAGGGGTGCCCAGGCCCCAGCTGGAACCCAGAAGGTTCCACCTGACCATGAGGAGAACCTTCTAGACCATGAAAGTGCCAGAATCTTGGCCCAGGTGACCCAGAGAGGTGGTGAAATCACCTTCTGTGGAGAACCCCAACCCCACCTGAAGGTGACTCTTGGGCCACCTGCAGTAGGTGACCCTGCTGGAGCAGGGTGGAGGTTGGAGGAGATGATCTCCAGATGGTTCCTTCCAACCCTTCCCATGGTGGGAACTCAGCCTCTGCAGCTTCCCTGGAGCTCTCTCTGCATCTCCCAACCCCAACCCTGCTGAGACAGAGAAGTTCCAGCCCCAAGCTTCATCTCATGATCTCCTCTTGCCTCCATCCAGCAATCTCCAACCTTTCCAGCTGCTGCTGTCCTCTCCTTCCACCCCTTGGACCTCCTGCCTCCAGGCTGAGTTCCTGAGGGGTGACCAAGGGCTGGTGGGACAAGAAGTTCCCCTGGAGACCTTGTATCTCCACAACCTTCCTTAGGGAACTTTCTGGAGCTTTTTCTAAGAGGTCCCACCTCATTCTGGCCTCTCACCTCAAGGTAGGAGGACAGGAGAAGACAGAAGAAGAACAAACAACCCTTCAGAGCTCTGAAGGGTTGATTGCTCCTTCAAGAAATCTGCTGACACCACAAAAGGTCAGGAGACATCTGTCTGAGTCCTGGATTTCATCATCATCATCACCTCCAAAGCTTGGAGAACAACCTGGGGAGATGTTTCTTCTTCCAGGGCTTTGGACACCCACGTTCTTGAAGGCATCTGGTGGTGTCCCCACCCCTTTGGGCTGGCAGGAATGAACTTCCATGTTGCTTGCTAAATGCCTCAGTGGTCTGATTGTCTTCTTCTTCTCCTCCTGTCTTCTGGCTGTAGTTCTCCTCCAGATCTTCCTGCTGGTAGGACTTGGATGGGCCAAGAGGTTCTCCAGCTTCCCATGGTATTGTCTCCAAGACAAGGACTATGATGATCTGCTGGACATAGCCAAGCATGGGCTAGGAAAGGCAGATCATCCAGCCAAGGTGGTCATCGTTGGGGCAGGGATCAGTGGCTTGACAGCAGCCAAGTTGCTCCAAGATGCTGGCCATGAGGTAAGGAGGTGGAGGAGAAGCAGGAGTGTCCTTCAGCTGGTGGAGCAGGGTGGTGGGAGAAGGAGGGAGAAGCAGTTGGGGTCCAGGAAGGAGAAGCAGTTGGGCTCCAGGATCTTCATCTTCTGGTGGATCAGGGTGGTGGGAGAAGGAAGGAGAAGCAGTTGGGCTCCAGGAACTTCATCTAATGGGGCAGGGTGGTGGGAAAAGGAAGGAGAAGCTGTTGGGGTCCAGGAAGGAGAAGGTGTTGGGCTCCAGGAACTTCATCTTCTGGTGGATCATAGTGGTGGGAGAAGGAAGGAGAAGCAGTTGGGGTCCAGGAAGAAGAAGCAGCTGGGGTCCAGGAAGGAGAAGCAGCTGGGCTCCAGGAACTTCATCTTCTGGTGGATCAGGGTGGTGGGAGAAGGAAGGAGAAGCAGTTGGGGTCCAGGAAGGAGAAACAGTTGGGGTCCAGGAAATTCATCTTCTGGTGGAGCAGGGTGGTGGTGGGAGAAGGAAGGAGAAGCAGGAGGTGTCCAAATGTGGTGGAGAACTTAGGAGCTGAGAAAGTGTCCTGCAGGTTGAGGGATCTTGGATTTGGATCTACAGATGCTTGAGTTGGCAGCTGGGTGGAGGTTGGACCTGGAGATGGTTCAGGTGGCATCTGGGTGGGGTTTTGGATCTACAGATGGTTCAGGTGGCATCTGGGTGGGGTTTTGGACCTGGAGATGGTTCAGGTGGCATCTGGGTGGGGTTTTGGACCTGGAGATGGTTCAGGTGGCATCTGGGTGGGGGTTTGGACCTGGAGATGGTTCAGGTGGCATCTGGGTGGGGTTTTGGACCTGGAGATGGTTTCCTTGACCTTCTGCAAGCTCCAGCTGGTCTCCCTGGTTTCAGGTGATCATCTTGGAAGCCAGTGGTAAGGTTGGTGGCCGGATCAGGACCTACAGAGCAGAAGGAGACCAGTGGTACGTGGAGCTGGGAGCCATGCGCCTGCCCCAGCAGCACAGGTGAGGAACCTTCTGCTCCTCAACCACCATGAGGACCCAACCTGGTTGGAAGGAGCAAGGTGATTGGGTTTGGGATGGGTTTGAGGACTTGGGTGGAGGACAGCAGGTAGAAGGAGCCTTCTGCTGCTCCTCAAGCTCCTGAGGAGATGGAAAGGTCACCATGGGCACCTCCTTTGGTGTTGGGAGAAGAAAAGGAGACCTTTCACCTCAGTGTCATGTCCATGCATGGTCAGGTCTCCAGTTGGGTGGTCAAGAAGGTCAGAAGGTGGATGGAATCCCTAAGGGGTCTGCTGGAGAGGATCCAACCTGGCCTCAAACATCTACTCTACCCTTCATGAGGTCACCTCTGGAGTTCAGGGTCCAGTTCTGAGCTCCCCAGGCCAAGGAGAAGAAGTCCCCAGGCCAAGGAGAAGAAGTCCCCAGGCCAAGGAGAGAAGTCCCCAGGCCAAGGAGAAGAGGTGGGACCCAGAAGGAACCCCTGGCCTCCTAACTTCAGCTCTTCCTCCTGGTGACATCCTCATGCAACCAGCAGCTGAGGAGAACATCAACCAAAGGTCAACTTCCTCCATAGCTCCAGGGGGTGGGAGCAGGTAGGACAACTTCAAGCCATGGAACCTGGAGACACCAGCACCTTGAGGCCATGGAGACACCAGCACCTTCAGACCATGGACCCTGGAGACCCCAGCATCTTCAGACCATGGAACCTGGAGACACCTTGAGGCCATGAACCCTGGAGACCCCAGCACCTTCAGGCCATGAACCTGGAGCCACCAGCACCTTCAGGCCATGAACCTGGAGCCACCAGCACCTTGAAGCCATGAACCTGGAGCCACCAGCACCTTGAAGCCATGAACCTGGAGCCACCAGCACCTTGAAGCCATGAACCTGGAGCCACCAGCACCTTGAAGCCATGGGCCAGGAGACACCAGCAGCTTGAAGCCATGAGCCTGGAGACACCAGCTCCTTGAGGCCATGGAGACACCAACACCTTGAGACCATGGACCTTGGAGACACCAGCACCTTGAGGCCATGGGCCAGGAGACACCAGCACCTTGAAGCCATGGACCTGGAGACCCCAGCACCTTGAAGCCATGGACCTGGAGACACCAGCACCTTGAAGCCATGGGCCAGGAGACACCAGCACCTTGAAGCCATGGAGCTGGAGACACCAGCACCTTGAAGCCATGGACCTGGAGACCCCAGCACCTTGAAGCCATGGACCTGGAGACACCAGCACCTTGAAGCCATGGGCCAGGAGACACCAGCACCTTGAAGCCATGGACCTGGAGACCCCAGCACCTTGAAGCCATGGACCTGGAGACCCCAGCACCTTCAGGCCATGAACCTGGAGCCACCAGCACCTTCAGCCCATGGAGCCACCAGCACCTTCAGACCATGGACCCTGGAGCCACCCACCTCCACTCCCAAACCCTGAGGAGCTGTATCTACCCCAACATGGAGAAGTGTCCTCTGGGAGCATCTCTTGATGCTTTTGGTGGAAGGGTTGGAAGGGGTTGGGTTGCTTCCAAGCAGGAATTGTCCTCAGGAGGTCTTGTCTTCTCCAGGATCCTTCATGTCTTCATTGAGCACTTCAAGCTGAAGCTGAATCCTTTCATCCAGAGGGACAACAACACCTGGTACCTGGTCAACGGTGTCCGGAGGAGAAGCGGTGAGGTGGAGGCAGACCCTGATCTCCTCAACTACCCTGTGAAGCCTTCAGAGAAAGGCAAGAGTGCTGAGAAACTCTACAGAGAAGCCCTCAACAAGGTAGGAACCCATGGGGAAGAGGATGTAACCTTCTAGAGATGTTCCTCAGCCAGGAGACACTGGAGTTGTGGTGGACCTTCATCTCCAGGATGGGTTGGAGGAGACTATTGCCCCCTCTCCTCTGCCCTCCTGAGGTCACCTCTGGCCTCCTGGGTCCAGTTTTGGTCTCCTGGGTCCAGTTCTGGTCTCTCCAGTTCAAGAAGGACCAGGAACTGGTGGAGAAGGTCCAGAAGATGTTGAGGGCACTGGAGAGCTGTGGTGGGCCTTCATCTCCATGATGGGTTGGAGAAGACTATTGCCCCCTCTCCTCTGCCCTAGTGAGGTCACCTCTGGTCTCCTGGGTCCAGTTCTGGTCTCTCCAGTTCAGGAGAGACAAGGAACTGGTGGAGAAGATGTTGAGGGCACTGGAGAACCTCTCTGGGTGCTGTTGAGCTTGGAGAAGAGCAGAGCCAGAGGAGATCTTTTCCATGCTCCTCAAGATCTAAAGGGTCAAGAGGATGGGACCAGGCTCTTCTGAGGGCTGCCCAGTGAGAGGACAATGCTGGCAGCCTGGAAGCCAGGGAGATATTTCCTCTGAGCTGTGCTGGAAGCTTCCATCTCTCTGAAGCCTCCATGCTGAGTTGAGGCCACGTGAGGTCTTCTCCAACAATGGAAAGCCTTGGACCAAAAGCTCCCCCAGAAACCTTCTAGAGGTTCTTCTGGAGCCCCAGAACTGCCTTCTTCTGGAGCGCAGCCACCAACATTTGGATGAAGGAAGGAGAAATTGGCCCCACCAAGGTCAAACTTCTCAAAGCTTGAGGTCCAACCTCAAGCCTTGAAGAACCTAGCTGACTCTGAGCTGAGAATTTGGGGCAAAACCCTTGGGAAATGGTGTTTTTTCTTGACCCCCATCCTAAATTCCAGCTGGTTTTGGTCCTTTCCAGGCTTTCCAGATGTTCCAGAACACAGACTGCAAGAAGTACCTGGACCAATATGATTCCTTCTCCACCAAGGTAAAGGCTTGGACCTGAGGAGGGAATTGACTTTGGAGGAAACATCTGGAGAACTCTGGTCCTTTCCTTCTCTTGACCTTTTGGGTTGGGTTTCCCAACTGAGGGCCTCCCTCACCCCATGGGATGAGGGGAACTGGGGTGAAACTTCTTCAAGCAGTTGCCACCAGGAAGAGAAGGAAGAGAAGAAACCATGGGTGGAGGTGGTTTTTGGGAGCTCACCCAAGATCTAAGCCATGGTCTTCCATCCACCATGGCTTTCTTCTTCAGCTGGGACTAGGGTGGACTTCTTGAGCAAGCCATTGGGTCTATCCTGTCAACCAGATGTCCCAAGAGTGGTCCCACCAAACCCTTAGGCATTCATCTCCAGCTCTTCTCAACCCCAAGGAGATGATGATGTCCTACAAGAAGCTCCAGAGCTTCACTAAAGAACCAACCCCAAGCTTCTGCTCCAGCTGGGAAGCAGAGCAGGAGTAGGAAGGGTGGCAGGAGGGCTTGGTTTGTGGTTTGGGCCATCAAGGAAGTCCCTGGAGATGCCACCATCAGGTTGTGTTGTCTTCTTCTGGCCTTCTCTAGGAGTATTTGATCAAGGTTGGAAACCTGAGTCGAGGAGCAGTGGACATGATTGGTGACCTGATGAATGAGGACTCTGGCTTCTACCTCTCCTTCCTCGACTCCCTCTGGAACTTTGATGTCTTCTTCAATGAGAGGTAAGCTGCTCCTCAGCTCATCCCTTGAGGCAAAGCCCACAGCAAGCCAGAAGAAGACATGTCCAGAGTGGTTGTGATGCCTGAAGGGAGATCATCCAAGGGTCACCCACCACCACCACCAGGCTCTGCTAGCACTTTCAGAAGGGGGTTGACTTCCACAGCTCCCAAACCTCCAGGTCCTTCCCTCACCTCCTGCTTCTTCTTCTTCCTCTCACCTTCCACAGCTCCCAAACCTCCAGATCCTTCCCTCAGCCTCCTGCTTCTTCCTTTCACCTTCCACAGCTCCCAGACCTTCAGATCCTTCCCTCACCTCCTGCTTCTTCTTCCTTTCATCTTCCACAGCTCCCAAACCTTCAGGTCCTTCCCTCAACCTCTTCCTTCTTCCTCCCACCTTCCATAGCTCCCAAACCTCCAGGTCCTTCCCTCAACCTCTTCCTTCTTCCTTTCACCTTCCACAGCTCCCAAACCTTCAGGTCCTTCCCTCAGCCTCCTGCTTCTTCCTCTCAGCTTCCACAGCTCCCAAACCTCCAGGTCCTTCCCTCAACATCTTCTTTCTTCTTCCTCTCACCTTCCACAGCTCCCAGACCTCCAGGTCCTTCCCTCAACCTTTTCCTCCTTCCTCTCACCTTCCACAGCTCCCAGACCTCCAGGTCCTTCCCTCAACCTTTTCCTCCTTCCTCTCACCTTCCACAGCTCCCAAACCTCCAAGTCCTTCCCTCAACCTCTTCCTCCTTCCTCTTCCTTTCCAGCTTCCACGAGATCACAGGAGGAACTGACAAGCTTTCTGAGGCCTTCTACAACGCCTTGCCCCAGGTGGTCCTCCTTAACCACACAGTGAAGACCATCCAGACCATAGGGGAGAAAGTCCAGGTGGTCTACAAGCCCTTCCAGCAGCAGGAAGACACAATAGTGGCAGATTATGTCCTGGTTACCTCCACTGCCAAAGCCACCAGACGTATCCAGTTCCTGCCCCCTCTGTCCCTTCCCAAGACCCACGCCCTGCGTTCCATCCACTATGCCAGCTCCACCAAAATCGTTTTGGCTTGCACTGAGAAGTTCTGGGAGATAGAGGACATCCATGGAGGACAATCCATCACTGACCACCCTTCTCGTTTCATCTACTACCCCAGCCACAACTTCTCCAGTGGCCTGGGCATCCTCTTGGCTTCCTACACCTGGAACGACGACGCTGAGTACTTTGTGCCTTTCACAGATGAAGAATGCTTAGATGTGGTCTTCCACGACCTGGCTTTGATCCACAGGCTGGAGGAGAACTACCTGAGGAACATCTGCAGTCACCATGTGATCCAGAAGTGGCAGCTGGATCCTTTTTCCCTGGGGGCTTTCGCTGCCTTTACCCCTTACCAGTTCACCGACTACTCGCAGGTGCTGTTCCAGCACGAGGGGAGGGTTCACTTTGCAGGAGAGCACACAGCTCAACCTCATGCTTGGATTGAGACCTCCATGAAATCAGCCATCAGGGCTGCCAGTAACATCCACCATGAGAGCCAGGAACGTCAGATGGAGCTGGATGCCACCCAAGGAAAAAGCCAGATGAAGCTGGAGGAGATGCGAGAAGGAGGAGAACAGCTGGAGAACTTCCTGCAGAAGGAAGAGCTCTGAGGGAAGGTCACCTGGGCCTGGCAGTGGTGGAGTTTGAAGGCACTTTGGTGCTGGTGGTGCTGGTGGTGGTGGGGATCTTTCATTCCAAGTGAAGCCTGCAGAAGGCAAAGAAGTCCTCAGCCAGGACTGAGGTGGTTGGGCACTTGGTGAAGGTGGAGGGAACACTAGAAGGACCATGTCCAAGGAGGTCCTCTGAGATCTTTTCCACTTTCCTGGTGTAGAAGGTACTTCAGGAAAGGACTAAGATGGAATAAAAGCTAGCTATTTCTCTGCTCCTTGTGTCCCAAGTGTCTCCATGGTGTCTAAGAGGAGGTCCAGGAAGGACCTAACTAACCCCCAGCAGATCTCCACCAAAGCTTTGGGAGAAACAAAGCTCTGCCCTGGCTTCAAGCAATTAAATATAGGTGGTAATTAAAGAGGGACAGAGTGATTCCCCATTAGCATAACCAGAGCTTGGCCTAGGTGTCTCCTGGCAAGGAACTCAGACCACTTCAAGGAAGTCCAACCAGCCTTGGTGACGCCTGGGAGGTGCAACCTCTAATCCCTGAGGGCTTTGTGAGGAGCCTTTTGTTTCCTTCAGCTTCTCCAGGGGTTTAGAACAGGTTTGTCACCAGAAGAGGCAACCAGAATCTCAAGGATACAAGCTTGGGCTTGCTTGGGTCTGAAGTGATGCAAGACCATGTCAGGAGTAGGAGGAGATTGCATCAGAGGAGAAAGTTGACCTGAAGAGGCCATCAGAGCTTTCTGAAGCCACTGAAGGGTCTAGGAACGAGGAGAAAGGTCTAGGATCAAGGAGAAGGATCTAAAGAACGTGGGGAAGGGTTTAGGATCAAGGAGAAAGGTCTAAAGAACATGGAGAAAGGTCTAGGAACAAGGAGAAGGATCTAAAGAACATGGGGAAGGGTTTAGGATCAAGGAGAAGGATCTGGAGAACTTCTACAGGAGCTGGGGTTGTTCACCCTGGAGAAGAAGAGGCTTAGGGGAGACCTTCTGGCTCTCTCCAACTCCCTGAGAGGAGGCTGGAGCCAGGTGGGCCTTGGGCTCTTCTCCCAAGGAACAAGTGATAGGAGAAGAGGAAACAGCCTCAAGTTGTGCCAGGGGAGGTTTAGGTTGGACCTGAGGAGAAATTTCTGCCCCCAAAGGGTTGTCAAGGCCTGGCCCAGGCTGCACAGGGCAGTGGTGGAGTCCCCATGACTGGGAGGATCTAAAAGCCTAGGAGATGTGGTGCTGAGAGCCATGGTTTAGTCCTGGTGACCTCCTCAATGGTTGGACTCCATGATCTCCAAGGTCTCTTCCACCCAAAATGACTCCCAGACCTTCAGGCTCTTGACAAGAGCAACCTAACAGCAGGGCTCAGGCCCGAGCTGGTGGCTCCAGAAGGTCTTGAAGCCTTCACCCAACTGAGCAGCATCCAAAGGCAACTTGAAAACAACCAAATCCTCCAGGGCTGAGCTGAAACCAAGCTCCTGAGCCACTGAGGAAAGGTGAAGCTACTGAGGGCAACCAAAGCTCCTGAGCAGCTCTCACTGAGGACTTCTTAGAGCAGGGGGAAGGACCCAAAAAAGGGCTTTGTCCTCCCCCTCGTCCCTGGGTGGGCTTGAACCACCAACCTTTCGGTTAACAGCCGAACGCGCTAACCGATTGCGCCACAGAGACGTGCCCCAAGGCCTGAAAAGGGAGGAAAAGGAGGCCAGGGTCTCAAATTTGATCCCTTCCCCCCCTAAAATAAAGCAGTGTGAGCTGGTTGTAACATCCCAACTCGTGTCTTCAGCCTCATCTGCTTCATCCTTTTAGCAGGCCCCAAAGTAGGCCCCAAACTGGCTGGGCCTGAAACAGGCCTGAAATTGGCCTAAAATTGAAGGCATCAAGCAGGCCTCAAGTAGGCCTCAAGCAAGCCTCAAAGTAGGCCCCAAATAGGCCCCAAAATGGCTCTGCTGCTGCTGGGCTTTGGGTTGCAACTTAAGTACCACCCAGGGGAGCAAACTGGGCCTGAAACAGGCCTGAAATTGGCCTAAAATCAAAGGCCCCAAGTAGGCCTCAAATAGTCCTCAAGTAGGTCCCAAAGTAGGCCCCAAATTTGCTGTGCTGCTGCTGGGCTTTGGGTTGCAACTTAAGTATCACCCAGGGGAGCAAACTGGGCCTGAAACAGGCCTGAAATTGGCCTAAAATCAAAGGGCTAAAGTAGGCCTCAAATAGTCCTCAAGTAGGCCCCAAATTGGCCCCTAACTGGCCTCAAATAGGCCCCAAAATGGCTGTGCTGCTGCTGGGCTTTGGGTTGCAACTTAAGTATCACCCAGGGGAGCAAACTGGGCCTGAAACAGGCCTGAAATTGGCCTAAAATCAAAGGCCTAAAGTAGGCCTCAAATCGTTATCAAGTAGGCCCCAAACTGGCCCTCAAATTGGCCCCTAACTGGCCTCAAATAGGCCCCAAAATGGCTGTGCTGCTGCTGGGCTTTGGGTTGCAACTTAAGTATCACCCAGGGCAGCAAACTGGGTCTGAAACAGGCCTGAAATTGGTCTAAAATCAAAGGCCCCAGGTAGGCCCCAAATTGACTGTGCTGCTGCTGCTGGGCTTTGGGTTGCAACTTACGTATCACCCAGGGGAGCAAAATGGGCCCAAATAGTCCTGAAATTGGCCTAAAATCAAAGGCCTCAAGCAGGTCTCAAATAGTCCTCAAAGTAGGCCTCAAACAGGCCTCAAAGCAGGTCTCAAATAGTCCCCAAAGTAGGCCTCAAATAGTCCCCAGATTGGCTCTGCTGCTGCTGGGCTTTGGGTTGCAACTTAAGTACCACCCAGGGGAGCAAACTGGGCCTGAAACAGGCCTGAAATTGGCCTAAAATCAGAGGCATCAAGCAGGCCCCAAGCAGGCCCCAAGTAGGCCTCAATGCGAGAGCAACTAGGCCTCAAATAGGCCTCAAGTAGGCCTCAAAGAGGCCCCAAATTAGCTGTGCTGCTGCTGGGCTTTAAGAATCACTCAGGGCAGCAAAATGGGCCCAAAAGAGGCCTGAAGTAAACCCAAAATAGGCAAGAGGAGGGCAGTATTTTCCCCTCCACGGAGGCCAGGAGATCCTGGAGGTCTTCATCACAGCAGGAGGAGGTCAGAAGATGAGGAAGAGGAGGAGGAAGGGGAAGAGGAAGACTGCTTTTATCTGGCTCGTTGGTCTAGGGGTATGATTCTCGCTTTGGGTGCGAGAGGTCCCGGGTTCAAATCCCGGACGAGCCCTTGGCTTCTTTTTGGGGGGGAGGAGATTTTTCAGCTTTTAGGGATTTAGAACCCAAAGCTCAGCAGCAGCAGAGCCAATTTGGGGCAATTTTGGGCCTATTTTGGTTCCTTTTACTCTTTTCAGTGATATTTCATTTGCAATCCAAAAGCCAGCAGCAGCAGAGCTAATTTGGGGCCTATTTGGGGCCAGTTTGGGGCCTATTTGGGGCCAGTTTGGGGCCTATTTTGTCTTGTTAAGGGATATTTCACTTGCAACCCAAAAGCCAGCAGCAGCAGAGCAGCTAATTTTGGGGATGGGAAGGGGGCTTGAAGGTGGGAATGGGCTGGAGGTTGGGATAAGGATGGGGCTGAGGCTGGAGCAGGGAGAGGGATGAGGCTGGAGCTGAGGCTGGAGCAGGGAGAGGTATGAGGTTGGAGCAGGGAGGGGGCTGAGGCTGG
>VWZX01000358.1:45380-56769 GCA_013399015.1 Galbula dea
CTGGGAGCAGGGATGGGGCTGAGACTGGAGCAGGGAATAGGACAGGGATGAGGATGACTATGGGAGGTTGAGATGGGGATGAGGTGGAGACTGAGGCTGGGATAAGATAAGGAGATGGAGGCTGGGGTAAGAATGGGGATGAAGATGAAGATCAGATGGAGATGAAGACGAAGATCAGAGNGGTTAGACACCGGCAAAAAAGAAGGGGAGGGAAAGACGCTGATATGGGGTAAATTCGGCGGCGAAAGGTTGGTTGTCAGCGTGGTAGCGTGGCCGAGCGGTCTAAGGCGCTGGATTAAGGCTCCAGTCTCTTCGGGGGCGTGGGTTCGAATCCCACCGCTGCCAGGAACCCTTTTCTTTCCCTCCCCCCCCCCTTTTCTTTTTCACCTCCTTATTCCTCCTCCGGCAGCAAAGCAGCAACACTTCCCACCCAGGATTTCCTTTCCCTTTTTGCTCCTGAAAGAAAGGAAACACCCCCAGAAAAAAAAGAGCATTTTGGGGGGGAGGTGTCCCCCAAAAAACACCTCCCAAGGACCAAAAGGGGAGGTGTTTCTGCCCGGTCTCGAACCGGGGACCTTTCGCGTGTTAGGCGAACGTGATAACCACTACACTACAGAAACCCCCGTGGGGAGCTTGCCCTCGCTATAGCGCTCGCAGCATTCCCCCTCCCTCCCTCCCTCCCTCATCACCTCCCGGCAGCTTCCCGAAGGGATCGCAGGGAGCTGGGAATCCGCCGCGGGACAGGAGGAGTTCGTGGCACGAACTCCTGACATCCAGCAAGGCTGAGAGTTGAGGTTTGCACCGGGGAAAGACCAAGCCCATGGAGCCTTTCTTTTACTTTCCTTTCTCTTTCCTTTCTTTATTCCTTCCTTCTCCTTTCCTCTCCTTCCTTCTCCATTCCCTTTCCTCCCTTCCTTTCNTCCCCCAAAATCCCCCCCCAACTTCCTCAACCCAACCCCTTGACCTCTTCCAACTTTCCCCAAACCAACCCAAAAAAGACCCAAAATTCCTTGGGGGAAACCAAAGCCTGGAGGGGAAAAAAGAGCAGCTGTGGGCTCGTCCGGGATTTGAACCCTTCTTCTCCTTTCCTTCCTTCTCCTTTCCTTCCTTCTCCTCTCCTTCCTTCTCCTCTCCTTCCTTCTCCTCTCCTCCCTTCCTTTCCTCTCCTTCCGTCTCCTTTCCTCTCCTTCCTTCTCCTTTCCCTTTCCTCCCTTCCTTTCCCTTCCTTCCTTTCCCTTTCCTCCCTTCNCGCTGTACCTCTAAATCCCCAGCCTTGCCACGCGTGGCCTCAGAAGGTCCATCCCGGACCTTCTCCTCCTCCAGGGTCACCCTTTGAAGGTTCTACCACCCCTTGGCATGGAGGAAAATGCGAGAAGGGCTTTTGGGGGGGGCTAAAAAAAAAGGGAAAAGGGGAAGCGGGAGGCCCCAGCGAGATTTGAACTCGCGACCCCTGGTTTACAAGACCAGTGCTCTAACCCCTGAGCTATGGAGCCACCAGGGGAAACAAGGGGCTGGGGTGGCCACCAGGAGGAGCAGAGTGCTGCAGGGGTCACCACCGGGGTGGAGAACGCTGCGGAGGTCATCACGGGGGTGGAGAGCGCTGGGGTGGCCACCAGGGGGAGCAGAGCGCTGGGGTGGTCACCATGGGGGAGACCTAAAAGGGCTTGAAGTGACCTAAAGCTTCATGGCTTCCAACCTTCATGGGCAGGCCCAGAGCTCCTTCAGCCCAAATCTTCTTCAGCCCAAACCTTCACTGCCCCACATCTCCTGCAGCCCAAATCTCATCATCCATAATCTTCACTGTCCCAGGTCTCCTTCACCTCAAACCTTCAAGGTCCCAAACCTCCTTCACCCCAAGCCTCCCTGGTCCCAAATCTTCATGGTCTCATATCTTCATGGTCCCAGACCTCCTTCACCCCAAACCTTCATGTTCCCAAACCTCCACATCCCAAACGTCCATGGTCCCAAGTCTTCCTCACCCCAAACCTCTACAGTCCCAAACCTTCATGGTCCCAAACTTTCTTCACCCCATACCTTCATAGTCCCAAACCTCCTTCATCCTAAACCTCCATGGTCCCAAATCTTCATGGTCTCAAACCTCCACATCCCAAACTTCCATCTCCTCAAACCTTCAGGGTCCCAAACCTCCCTCACCCCAAACCTTCCTGATCCCAAACCTCCCTCACCCCCAAACCTCCATCTGAGCAGGACAATCCTTCCAAGCCCAAGTTCTGATGTTCTCCAGCCCTTGGAGAACCTTGGAGACCTTAGGAATAACAACCCAGGACAAGATGACCTCAGGTTAGCACCTTCAACATTTATTTCCAAGTGGCTTCAGACCAACCTGGGAGGTTTCCATCTCCTCAAGGGATGGAGTTTGGGCTTCCTATGGTTTGGAGAAGACAATCACCAAGTCAGGCCATGGCCACCACATCTCCTGCTTCAAACCTTTCTGATTCCAAGGATTTGGAAGGTTCTCCTGAAGATCAGTAGTGGATGGAGCTTGGAAACTTCAGGTCTTCTTGTCTTCTTCATGGCTTGAGCTTGAGGAGTCACCACCAGCTCCAAACCAGGTCACTACCAGCTCCAAACCAGGTCACCTCCAGCTCCAAATCACTTCTCCTCCTCCAGCTCCAAACCCACTTCTCCTCCAGCTCCAAACCCACTTCTCCTCCAGCTCCAAACCCAGGTCACCTCCAGCTCCAAACCAGTTTCCCCCCAGCTCCTTCCCTGACCACCCAACATCTCCTCCTGCAGTAGAAACATCTCCACCAGTGGACACCAGCCTTCCATGGCTTGACTTGAAAGTCTTTTGAGGTTCCTTGGGCTGCTCTCCAAGGTACTTCCATGGAGAGCAGGTCCTTGGGGAAGCCCCAGGCTGCTGTCCAAGGTACTTCCATGGAGAGCAGGTCCTTGGGGAGACCCAAGGCTGCTCTCCAAGGTACTTCCATGGAGAGCAGGTCCTTGGGGAAGCCCAAGGAAGCTTCAGGGGCAGAGTTTGAGGTAGGTGACGGTGGAACAGACAGAGAAGAGAGGGAAGACCTTCTCCTGGAAGGCCACATTGAAGGTGAAGATGTGCTGCATGGTGTCAGCATTGTAGAAGGAGACTTCTTCTCCTTCATAGTCCAGGTAGACCCTGACCTTGTGGAGCTTCTCCTTCAGGCACAGAGGAGTACGTTGGGGAGAGGTGACAGCCCAGTAGCGACCTCCATTCTGCTGCATGGCCCAGATGCCTTCTTCAGGAGAGAACTGGGTCAGCCCTTTCCTCCTGACTGACTCCTTGGCCACCCCAAAAGCCCAACCATCTGAAGCTCCAACTTCCACCTCCCAGTAGTGTCTCCCTGACTTGAAGCCCGTGGTGGCCACCACTCTGGAGTTGGTGTCAAATCTCTTGGGGTTCTCAGGTAGCTCCTGCTTCCTGCAGCCCATCCTGACACTTTTCAGGTCTGCTGAGAGGATCAGGAGGTGGTTGGCTGAGTCAGGGTCCAAGGTCAGGTCCTCTGGTGGGGATAGTTGAGGGGGAAGTCAGGGAGGAGGAGGACAAGGGCAAAGCTCAGGTTGGAGATGGTTCCTTGGTGGAATCATGTCCTAACCTCAAGGATCATGTCCTCACCTGAGGAGATGTGGCTCAAGCTTGACAGCCATGGCCTGATGGCCACATCTCAACCTCAACCATCACAGCTCACCCTCAACCACCACCTCCCAGCCTCCACCACCACCTCCCACCCTCAACCATGTCCTAACCTCACCCACCACCTCCCAGCCTCACCCACCACCTCCCAGCCTCCACCACCACATCTTACCCTCAACCATGTCCCATCCTCAACCACCACCTCCCACCCTCCACCACCTCCCAACCCTCTCTCTTCTTCTGGATCTCTCTTTACCTTTCTCCCCTCTTCCCAGCTCATCTTGGAGGTTCTCTGGAAGAGAAGCAAGAGGCAAAGCAACATCAGCAAAGAGAGAAGGACCTGAAGGAACCACAAGAGGACAACATCTCCTTCAGGAGGACAAACTCCTCAACTCTCATCATGGAAGAGGTTGGAAGGGACCTCTGGAGATCAGCTAGTCCAAGGTCATCAGCTTAGGAGAAGAGCCCAAGCCCCACCTGGCTCCAACCTCCTCCCAGGGAGTTGGAGAGAGCCAGAAGGTCTCCTCTGAGCCTCCTCTTCTCCAAGCTCAACCACCTCAGTTCCCTCCTCCCTTTGGTCACCTTCCAACCTAACTCATTCTCCTCTTCCACTCCTCTTGGCCAAGCAGGTGGTTGAGGAACCTCAAGACATCTTCCCCCTCCTCATCCTCCTTCTCCTCAACACCTGGAGAAGGCCCAGGACCTATCTTGACAGCACCACCTGGTTCCATGTCCATCCTACCTCTGAACTTCCTCAGGACCTTCTCCAGGAGGACAGTCTTGAGGGAGAAGTTGCAGATGGACATCTTCATGTCAGTGGAGACAGGGACAGGCTTCTGGACCTTCACCTCATCACTTCTGCCAAGGAGAAAGTCAACAGCTTGCATCTGCAGCTCATGGGGGCTCATGGTCCCACCTCATCCCACCTTGGGCATGTTCTCCACCCCCAGTCACCATGACCTCCACCCCCAATGTCCTCCAACATCCATGTCCTCCACCTCCAATGTCCTCCACACCAGAGTCCATGTCCTCCACCCCCAAACATCCTCCAATGTCCACATCCTCCACCCCCAACGTTCTCCAGACCAGAGTCCAGGTTCTCCATCCCCAACGTCCATGTCCTCCACCACTAGAGTCCATGTCCTCCACCCCCAACGTCCTCCATCCCCAGAGTCCATGTCCTCCACCCCTAGTGTCCTCCAACATCCATGTCCTTCACACCAGAGTCCATGTCCTCCACCCCTAACGTTCTCCACCCCTAGAGTCCATGTCCTCCACCCCCCAACGTTCTCCACCCCTAGAGTCCATGTCCTCCACCCCCAACGTTCTTCAGACCAGAGTCCAGGTTCTCCATCCCCAATGTCCATGTCCTCCACCACTAGAGTCCATGACCTCCACCCCTAGTGTCCTCCAACATCCATGTCCTCCACACCAGAGTCCATGTCCTCCACCCCCAACGTTCTCCACACCAGAGTCCATGTCCTCCACCCCTAATGTCCTCCAACATCCATGTCCTTCACACCAGAGTCCATGTCCTCCATCCCCAATGTTCTTCACACCAGAGTCCATGTTCTCCACCCCCAGAGTCCACATCCTTCACCCCCCATGTCCTCCACCCCAGAGTCCAGGTTCTCCACCTCCCATGATGAGCATCACCCATGGGTTTCAACCCCCTTGACCCTTGGGGTTGAGGCCACCAGGTGCCACCCTGTGACCCCCACCCCGCCTTGGGGCTGGTGGTTGTTGGTATCTACACTAGGTTCCACACCCCTTGGTTCCTCAACCATTGCTCCAGGGCTTTCTGGTGCCTCTTGGACCTTTGAAGGAGCCTCTTGGTAGAAGAAGACTTCCAAGAAGCTTGGAAGAAGCTTGGGTTGGAAGAGACCTTAAAGATCATCAAGTTCCAACCTCCCTGGGGTGACCAAGGCCATCTTCTGCCTGCTGGAAGATGTTTCCACCAAGCTCCAACCACCCTGGTGCCTCCTCCTGGTATCTGGCCTGTGACCAGGGACCTTCAGAAGGTCCTGGTAGGGCAGAAGAAGATGACCAGCAGCTCTCCATACCTGCTCAAGATGTTCATCACGTCCTAGGAAGGAGAAGAAGAAAGACCCAAGTGAAGTCCTTGAGCCACCTGGGCCACACCTCATCTCCAACCCACCAGGAGAACCCAACTGCAAGGTCCAGCCCATCTAAGGCCTCCTCAGATGTTCACCATCAGCTTTGGAAGGTCCCCAAGTCCCCACCCAAGTGTCCCCAGCAACTTCTAGGAGGACCAAGCCTTCCAAGATCCTTCTCTGGCCAAAGCCACCAAGGTTGATGACCATGACTTCATGAGGTGGTTGAGGTGAGAAGGTGTCTCTGGAGATCTTCCAGTCATCTCATGCCTCCAAGCAGGCCAGCACTTTGCCCAGGGCTGGTGGAAGTATCTCCTAGGGTTGGTGACCACAAAGCCATCTCCTACTCCATCATCTTGGTGGGACCTCAGCTGGAGGCATCTAGAAGCCTTGGAGATGTTCTTAAGGTCTACCTCTGGTCGCCTCCAGCTTCTGAGAAGGTCCTAACAACCTTGAGATCCAAGGAGGACAACCTGGACCTCATCAGCCACCTCCCAAGATGCTACTGAACTCCCACCACCTCCATCTCCATCCTCCCTAGGACCTCCACGGTCTCACGGCCACCAAGAAGAGCTTCAGGTGCCTCAACCCCACCCTGAGATGGCTATTCCATGTTCTCCACCTCATCTTGGGGTCATCCAACCCTTGGAGAAGGTGGAACCATGGAGGTTAGAGGTGACAACACCCTCCAACCTCTAAGGGACCCCATGGTGAAGGTTCCACCACGATGAGATCTCAGCAGCTTTCCCCCCTCAGCCCATGCCACCCTTTCCAGATGACTCAAAGCAGCTCAGAAACCCTGGAGAACATCTTGGACCTGGTTGAAGGTCAACAACCATCATCTCCTAGGTGATGGAGGAGGAGCTTGGAGCTCTCCCCTGAGAAGGTTTGACCTCACCATGGCACCTTCTGAACAAACATCACCTTTGGTTCCAGGAGAAACTGAGGCATGACCACGTGGGAGGAGGTGGTGTCCACCCTCCAACCAAGGTCTCCAAGCACCTGCAAATATTGACAGTGCCTCCAGCACTGCCCAGGAAGGGAATTTAACCCCATGAAGGTCCACCAGAAGTTCAACCACCACCAGTTAGGAGGTCACTTGCCTTCAGGGAGAAGGCAACTCATGCTGGTTGGGGTGGAGGACACCCAAGGTTGAGGTAGACACCTCAAGGTTTGGGTTCTCCAACCCTACTTGAGCTGCCAAAGAGGTGTTTGGAGAAGAAGGAGGAGGTTGGTGGAAGTTTGGAGATCATCTAGTCCAGGGTCACCAACCAACACCTGGACTTTGTCTTCTCCTTGATACTTTCCAGCTCATGTTGAGTTGAAAAGTCAAGTTCTCAGGTTCAGGTCCTGGTCAAGCTTCTGCTGCTCTTGGGTGGAGCTCAGGTCCACCTCCAGGTCCCCTTCCCAAGGACCTGAAGGGGAGGGGAGTAGACATCTGGGAGTTGAGGTGCTACAAACCATGAAGAACATCTCCAAGATGTTCCTCAACCAGAAGGAGTTGTTGGAGGTCCTTGACCATGAAGAACATCTCCAAGATGTTCCTCAACCAGAAGGAGTTGTTGGAGGTTCTTGACCATGAAGAACATCTCCAAGAGATGACCTCAGGAGATGACCTCAAGTTGGACACCAGAAGAGGTTCAAGTTGACCATGAGGAGAAGTTTCTTCCCCCAAAAAGTGTCCTCAAGGCCTGTGGTGAAGCCACCAATACCTGGAGGTCTTTCAAAGCCCCTGGAGATGTCCTTCAGTGGTCACCTGGCCATGGTGGGGTTAACATCCTGGACTTGATGACCTCCAAGACCTCTTCCAACCCAACCCAAGATGTTCTTCAACCAGAAGGAGTTGTTGGAGGTCCTTGACCATGAAGAACATCTCCAAGATGTTCCTCAACCAGGAGCTGCTCAAGTTGTTGGAGGTTCTTGACCATGAAGAACATCTCCAAGATGTTCCTCAACCAGAAGGAGTTGTTGGAGGTTCTTGACCATGAAGAACATCTCCAAGATGTTCTTCAACCAGAAGGAGCTGCTGCTGGTGCAGCAGAGCTCAGGACACTCAGACTCCTCCAAAGTGGTGGGAGAAGAAGAGGACATTTCCCACCACCACCACCCCCCAAGGCCTGAAGAAAGGTCATGGACTTAGGAGGTGAAGATGGAGGCCAGAGGAAACATCTCACCTTGAGGAACACCAACATGGGCTGCTGGATCTTCTCCTCCAGCTCAGTGATGAGCTTGTTGAGGAGGGTGATCTCCTTGGAGAGGTCACTGATGTTCTCATTCTGCCTCCTGGAGATGTTCTTCTCCATCTTCTCCAGCTGGCCCAGGAGGATGTGCTCCTGGTCAAGGAGGAACTGTCTCAGCTTCTCAAACTCCACCAGCAGCTTCTGCCTCTCCTTCTCAATGGTCTCCTGGAAGAGAGGAGGAGAAGTTGGCTTGGTGGCAACATCTTGAGGTGGAAAAGGACCTTCTGGGCACCTTGGAGAACCTACTAGTGTCTTCTTGGTTCACCTTGAGGAAAGGGAGGAGGAGATGTCCCCATGCTTGGAAGTGGCAGAGCAAAGGTCATGAGATGTTCCACCACGGACTGCTGTGAGCTTTCTGGTCCTCCCAACCTTCTCTGGAGGACAGGAGATACCAAAAGCATGGTGGCATCTCAAGACCTTGCTATTTCCACCCACCCATGGACCTCCAGCTCCTGGCACCTTGGTAGCATCTCAGGACCTTGCCATTTCCACCTCCCATGGAACCCCAGATCCTGGTGGCATCTCAAGACCTTGGACCTCCAGCTCCTGGCACCTTGGTAGCATCTCAGGACCTTGCCATTTCCACCACCCATGGACCTCCTGGCAGCTTGGTGGCATCTCAAGACCTTGCCATTTCCACCACCCATGGAACCCCAGATCCTGGTGGCATCTCAAGACCTTGGACCTCCAGCTCCTGGCACCTTGGTGGCATCTCAAGACCTTGCCAGCTCCACCAGCCATGGACCTCCAGCTCCTGGCACCTTGGTGGCATCTCAAGCCCTTGCCAGATGGAGAAAACCCAACCCATTGGAGGAGAAGGTGAAGAAGCTTTGGTGGGACCTAAGTCCACCTCCCCATGACCCAACTTGGACCTTGGTCCTTCCCCACCCCATGATCCTCACCAGGAGCTCCTGGGTCTTCTTGTCATCGTTGACTTTGAACTCCAGCAGCTCTTGTCTCTCCTTCTTCAGGAAGTCCAAGCGGTCCTGGACCTTCTCCTGGGAAGCAGAGAAGATGCTGGTGGTGGTGGTGAGGAGGAGATTGTCTCTTCTGCTCCACCTGACTTCTTCTCCTGGCTTGCTGTGGCCACCAGGAGCTAGGGCAGGGATTGTCCTCCTGGAGTTGGCCACTGAGGAGGTGACACCTCCAAGCCTGAGGTCAATTTTGGGGTCCTTCACCCCAAGAAGGACCTGGAGATGTTGGAAGGTGGCCACAGAAGTGGGGAAGGGGCTGGTGGGACAAGGAGGAAGATCTGGAGAACTTCTGAGGAGCACCTTGAGGGACCTGGGCTTGGTTAGGCTGGAGAAGAGGAGGCTCAGGAGACACCTGCTCAACTTCTCCAGCTCCCTGGAAGGAGCTTGGAGACACCTGGGGCCTTGGTGTCTTCTCCTAAGTGGTGGGACAAGAGGAGATGACCTCAAGTTGGCCACCAGAGGAGCTTCAAGTTGACCATGAGGAGAAGTTTCTTCCCCTCAAAAGTGTCCTCTAGGCCTGGCCCAGCCCAGTGGAGAAGCCACCACCCCTGGAGGCCTTTCAAAGCCCCTGGAGATGTCCTTCAGTGGTCACCTGGCCATGGTGGGGTTAACATCCTGGACTTGATGACCTCCAAGACCTCTTCCAACCCAACCCAACTCCACCCTTTGATGTCCTCCTTCCTTCTGCTGTCTTCTTCTGCCTCCTCTCCTCCCACCCCAAGTCTGCAGCCACTCAATGACCTCCAGAAGAACCTTGGCTCCAAGCTCAGCTCTTGGCCATGTCCTCCAAGGGCCACCCCAACATCTCCCACCCTTTCTGGAGGACCTTCCAAGAGCAGAGCATGGAGGAGGAGACCAGCAAAGGGTTAAAAACGAGTTCTCTGCTGTTCAGCAGCTGCTGCTGTCTTCTCCTTCCCCTCCTCCACCCCAGCTCCTGGCAGGAGACCAACTTGGCTTCATCCAAGCTTTGAGTCATCCTTGGGTGGTTGCCCAGACCTCAAATAGACCTTGGGTGGAGTTCCCTCAGCTGCTCCCTGTGGCTTGGCCTCCAGCTAGGCTTGGCAGACACTTGGGGGCCTCCAGCTTGCACCTGGAGGAGCTTCATCTCCCACCAATCCCACCACCACCAGGTTCTCCTCAACCCTGGAGGTGACATCTAACCACCTCCTGCTCCACAGCAGGAGAAGGAAAGTTCTCCAGGGGTTTGGAGGCCATCAACCAGCTCTTGGGTGGTTGAGCAAAGTTCTCCAGGTGTTTGGAGGCCATCAACCAGCTCTTGGGTGGTTGATGACCAGGTAGAAGCCCCACAGAAGGACTTTAGAGGAGGACAGAGCCCTTGCCCACCCAAGGAAGACCTGGGAGATGTTCCTCTCCCATCCCCAACATTCTCCTCCACTCTGGAGGTGACATCTAACCATCTCCTGCTCCACAGCAGGAGAAGGAAAGTTCTCCAGGGGTTTGGAGGCCATCAACCAGCTCTTGGGTGGTTGAGGAGCAAGTACAAGACACATGCAAGGACTTGAGGGCAGGACAAAGCCCTTGACCACCCAAGAAAGACCTGGGAGATGTTCCTCTCCCATCCCCAACATTCTCCTTCACTCTGGAGGTGACATCTAACCATCTCCTGCTCCACAGCAGGAGAAGGAAAGTTCTCCAGGGGTTTGGAGGCCATCAACCAGCTCTTGGGTGGTTGAGCAAAGTTCTCCAGGGGTTTGGAGGCCATCAACCAGCCCTTGGGTGGTTGAGGAAAGTTCTCCAGGGGTTTGGAGGCCATCAACCAGCTCTTGGGTGGTTGATGACCAGGTAGAAGCCCCACAGAAGGACTTTAGAGGAGGACAAAGCCCTTGCCCACCCAAGAAACACCTGGCAGATGTTCCTCCAGGTGAAGACACCCAACCAGAGGTTACCTTGTACTCCTCAGAAGCTTCATCCACGGGGACCACAGCGTGGGGCCGGTGTTCCCTGGACCTGTCACACACCACACAGATGCTTCTCCTGTCATCCTTGCAGTAGAGCTTGAGAGCTTCTCGATGCTTGAGGCACAACCCTTCCTCCTCCAAGCCTTTGGCCCCACGAAGGGTGAACTGCTTGATGATCTCAGCCATGTTGGCCAACTGCCTGTTGGGTCTGAAGCTCTTCTGCTGGAAGACCTCACGACACTGAGGGCAAGGGAAATCCAACTCCAGGTCTTGCCAGCTCTGGAGGATGCAAGGTCTGCAGAAGTTGTGGCCACATTGGATGGAGACAGGGTCCCTGAAGAACTCCAAGCAGACTGAGCAAGTGGCTTCTTCTTGGAGGCTTCCTGGTAAGAAGGTGGCTGCCATGGTTTGTGTCCTGGAGGAGAAAGAGAGAGTTCAACCTTCTCAGAGGGAGGAGGTTGGTGGGAGGTGGAACATGAAGCTTTGGCTGGCAGCCCTCTGGTTGGGGGGG
>VWZX01000359.1:0-68410 GCA_013399015.1 Galbula dea
TAATATAATTTAATTATTTTGAACTCTCTAACTGTCCATCTACTTTGTATATGGTATTATTTAGATAATACCATCTACTTTGTAGATGGTATTATTTCCATCTACTTTGTATATGGTATTATTTAGATATATGTATTAATCTCTAATATAATTTAATTATTTTGGACTCTCTAACTGTCCTATAGTTTTTTTCATTACTCTGAGAAGGAAGGGAGGGGGGGAAGAAAGCTACACTGTGGGTTTGGGTATTTCGCAGAAAGCCAGGTCCAAACCATCACATAATCCCTGCTCGCAACAGCAGCATTGGACTAGATGACCTCTAAAGATGACTTCCCACTCTAACCTTTGTATGATTTCTATGATTTCTGGGTTTGTATCTTGAAGCTTTCTGATACAGAACATAAGGACAAAACGTTTGAAGTGCTATCAATGCATTAGTCTGTTACATTTGCTCTTCTTCTCAGTGCATAGTCTCCTGCATCTTCTATGGCAATGACCATGTAGAGCATTTCTGACAATTTTTCTTTGATTTTGATCTTTGCTTTCTGTTGTGTTTATTTTGGATGAGATGCTACTAAAATTTTAGATGAGTGGATCAAGATAATATTGCCTCTCTGAGGCTGTGCTCTACTTAACCTACTTCTGGAGTAAAACTAATATTTTAACATTCTTCTACAATGAGAAATTCCTTAATGAACTGCAGTACTTTGATAGAAGTCCTTTTGCCCATATACCAGTGTACTTGCTGTCTCCCCAAATACTTCAGCTGAGATGGATTTGCGATGTTCTTGGCTTTGGTATGCTTACAGAAGAGATGTTGGACAGTCTCAGGCTGGGCTGAACAGTAGTCCAACTCCCCATCTTACGATCCTCCTCCCCTTGAGGTGTGTGTTAAGGGTATCACTGGACGCTTCCTGGCTGCCTTAGGTTTGCTGTGCATGCTCTGGGTGTCCATCCTGTACCTTCACTGTTAGTTAACTCCTCAGAAATACTCAGCTTTACTCTGAATGTGCAATACTTTGTGTCTATGCAGTTCCTGTAGGCAGCACAGAAGGGGCTGGGAGGCCACTGCAGCTCAGCCTAGGCTGTTCCTCCCACCAGGACGTTGTACAGTTCACTTTGTGCTTTTATATAGGGAGAGATAGGCTAAGAGTGCTGGCTGAAGATGGGAAAGCAGTGCTAGCAGACTGTCTGCAGGCTGCAGTTTGTGTAACCCATGTTAGTTCAGAGTTACTCAGCAGGGTCATCCCTTCCAACACTAATGTCAAGCTGTTCAGAATTATCAACTTCAGCAGTCATAGAAGTGCGTTTTCCTGAGGTGTCTAATGACATCCTCAAATGAGCTGAGGAAAGATTATCCACTGCAGCTATGGAAAAAGTTTCTGTAATCTTTACTGTGTCCTAATGTAGTTGGTAAGAGTTGTAACATATTTAACTGGGAACTTTAAATATTTATATATGTATATATACTTTATTTCTGTTAAGTCTGGCAACATGGCTTCAAACAAGTAACCTATTTCCTAGCATACAGACACCCACTCTCCCCACACACAGTTAACTGAAATGAGTCAGTGCAGTCACTTCTGCTTCTTGTCTCATTTAAGGGATGGATGTATACAATGGCATTAATAGGCAATTTTCTACTGGTATGTTTAATTTTATCCTTTTTGTTTCTCAGGATGTGATCTTCGTGGTGAGCTGGTGGAAAAACTGAGTCGTAAATCACCCCAATGGATGCAGACAGTGATGTTGCATTGGACATTTTAATCACAAATGTAGTGTGTGTTTTTAGAACAAGATGTCATTTAAACTTGAGGAAGATTGCATTAGAGGGAGCAAATGTGATATACAAGCGTGATGTTGGGGTAAGAGATTCAACATACCTCAGTTATCTGGTTTTGAGAATGGTCCCTAATCTAAACATTCTTGTGTCTGATATCTGTGTATGGTAGAGAGAAGCTTAGTTTTATTTCTGTATTTCTGTCATGATAGGCATTTAGTGTGTCATACTAAACATACAGTAAAGGGAGTGGGTAAATACTGTCTCGGAATGAAACTGCAACTAGTGAGGTGAATATGTGGTATAATGTATGTGATGAGACCTCTTGCACTTTAGGGTCTGTTTTGCTTTCCAAAATTTGATGATTTTGTCAAGAAAATATATTCTGATAAGGAGTCAGCAACGTGGGAGACACTGTAATAAGAAAAAAAAATCAGCATAATGTTCATGGCTTTCAGCCTTTTATTCAGAGGAAAATAACTTTCTTTTAATCTGGTTTGTGAATGCTGAATCACTGGCTGAGATATTCCACACTTAGTTTGCTCTTCTCAGGAGCTGGTGGTTTTTTAATTACTGAAAGAGATGAAGGAACACTTCAAGGCTATCAAAAATGAATTATTGGTGTAACAGTTGATTTTTTAAGTTTTGGTTTCTTTTATTTCATTTTTTAATAATTCCCAATTCTTCCATTGGTTTTTTTAGAAAGTATTAATGAAGCTTAGAAAACCTAGGATTACAGCCACAATTTGGTCCTCAGGAAAAGTTATTTGCACAGGAGCCACAAGGTGAGTTTATGAAGATTTTTTCTCTGGCTGTAAATTCTATTTTAAATGTCTATTTTGAAGTGTGATGTTATAAATGAAGATGGCAAGAGTCAGCACTTGCCACTGTTAAGACTCACTCATGCTAGATCACACATAGATCCTTGCCAAGCTGCATATTTGGGAGAAAGTTTTCTATGTGAAGTGTCTGCCTCAGGCTGAGTTTAAATCTTAAGCAACATCAGTTCAGCCTTCTGGGAGAACAAAATCCTAGACATTTTATTTGAGAACTCTTTAAGAATTCTGATTTTAACCAGAACTTGAAACTTGGGAAAGAGTGACCTTTTTTGAGAGATGTCTCTTATTGTTTCATGAAAACCCAATTGAATTTTACCAAGTTATACAGCTGCCCTGGTTTGGATTAGAACAGAGCTAATTCTGTCTGATGATTTTACTTTTCAGTTAAAGCTCCTCTGAGAAACTGCACTTTCTGAAACTAACAGCATGTTTTTGCAGACACTGCCTGCTTCTAGCAGTGATAAGACCTAATGTTTAGATTTACTCCCAGGGATTGGTATGCAAAGCAAGGTCACTGCTAGATCTTGTGTGTCACATTGGGGGTGCAGAGTAAAGGCTGCACCTTCGTGGAGGAGCAGACAGCACAGGTGACCCTAAACTGACCAACTAAGTATTCCATTCCATATATGTCATATTCAATATAAAACTGGGGGTCATTTTCCCCTTTCTGCCCTTCTTCTCCTGCACCTCAGAAGAAGGGGTTTGTACCTATATTTGTGTGTATTTCATTTATCATTATTATTATTATCATTAAAGTAGTTCTAGTTCTCTTTTCCAATTCACAAGTCTCTCTCTCTTATCCCCTTCCCCTTCCTGGGGGGGGGACAGGGTGGGTATTAAGGAGTGTCTGTCATGGGGTTGCTGGTTCAACAACAGCATTGAGGGACTAAAAGGAAGCAAAACCAGACTCTGATTATATATATCTGAGACTTGCTAAGCTTTTAACAGCTGCATTCCTTTAAGTTATGTCTGCACTGTAGAGTAAGGATAAGGTACAATAGTAAACTTGAATACTTTGTTTATGATCTTTGTCTCAGTATGGAATATGATTGTTCAGGATGTTAACTCCAGACCACCCACGATCATATTTGTCTCCTCAGAGTATTTTGTATCATGTATGAACAAAATACATCTCCCACTCTCCAAAAAGGGCATAAAGAACTCCATTTGAATGTCTAGGTAGTTAAAATGTGATGCCTTCAGTAGGATAAAATGAAAGCTGTCCACTTAATCATGGTTCATGCACTAGATGGTATAGCTGTTTTGTAGTCTGGGTAGCTGTTGTGAAAGGTGTGGATGCAAATATATGCTCTGTTTCTTTTAATGCTAGATTCTCTTCTTTCTCCTTTGTAGTGAAGAAGAAGCTAAATTTGGTGCCAGACGATTAGCTCGTAGTCTACAGAAACTAGGTTTTCAGGTAATTCTACTGAAAAAAGGCTTCTGTGACTCAAGCAATGCTGGTTAGTCCATTTTTTAGAAAGAAACAAAAGTGAAGGAGCATAAGAATTTAGCAGTGAGCATGTTTTCACTCTGATGCCCTTTTTGTGTGGGCATACATTTCCCACGTTAGATCAGCGCTGCCAGGGTTGATGCACCAAGTTTTATTCTCAAGTGAGCAGTTCAAGGGGCATATACTTTGAAGATTAAATTGGTAGTTGACCTTTTATTGAGGATAAGTTCTTTCTATTGGTATTATCCCTTTGAAACAAAGCAGTTTTCACCTTATGGTAAGCATTTAATAAAAATGGTGTACAGCAACAGGGCATTAAAGAAGTTTTCAGATTGCATAAGATTCTTGTAGCAATGAAATTAAAGCTTTTTCTCTGCTTGTTTTAATGTTCCATGAGATATTTAGTTTAGTTTAATTTGGAGGTGTTCAGTACAGCAATATGAGTTGTTTCTGTGCCTCATCTTAAACTCTATTATAGTGATACAATGCAGCTGTGAAGCATCTACTCCAACAATTACTATACAGTAGAAGGATAAAGTGAGCAATTGGAGTCTTCTAAGTACTATTCAGGTGTCGCAGCACGACAATATGCCGTCCACGACAAGATTCAGAAGAGGGATTTTCAGACGGATCTGACTCACACACAGACAAAAGACATGCAGTGGTGGTCACGTTGCATCTACAAAGTATGAAGTATAGGCCAGGAAAAATACAAGAGTCACAGGTAGAAAAGGTATATACAAGAGAAATTGGCTAGCACCACGCTATTGTTAGCAAGCATCTTTTATACCTTTACAGAAAGAATAATGACCAATTAGCAAGTGACACTTACATATACAAATTAAACTGACCAATTAAGAAGCAACAGTTACTAGTAAAAACAACTACCATAATTGAGGATAAAACAGTGCACTTCAAAGAAATGTGAATGTGATAAGACTGGTGCTGTGTGGTGTGAGAAGGATAAGATGTTAAGGCTATGTGGGGCCCCAAGGTCTCTGTGTGCAGCTGCAAAGGCTCCTGCTAGGTGACTCCCACCTTCTCTCCCAGGCTATCTAACTGCTTTCTTGTGAGAAACTGACTTTGGTCTTGTCCAGCTTCCCTTCTGCCAGGCCCTAGATCCTGCAGCCCACAGTAGCATGCCACAACATTCAGGTTCCTATTAGAAATACAAGGTTTTCATTTTGAAATCTCATCAAAATATTCTAATTAATATTCTTCTGTTTTTTGCAACCCATACCTCTGCCTTGCTGTAAACTGTATTTCTAACCTCTTTTTCCTCTCTTTTGAAAAGGTAATTTTCACAGATTTTAAAGTTGTGAATGTTTTAGCAGTGTGCAACATGCCCTTTGAGATCAGATTGCCAGAATTTACAAAGAATAACAGACCTCATGCAAGGTATGGTAGGATTTTAAAGAATTACTCTCTTGCTCTACTTGTTAAGCTTTTCTTTTTCCAGTTCCAGATGTAGCTGCTTTTTTACCGTGTATTTTGTTTTGTAGTTATGAACCAGAACTTCATCCTGCCGTGTGTTACAGAATAAAACCTCTCCGAGCTACCTTACAGATTTTTTCCACAGGCAGTATCACAGTTACAGGTATTTTGAGCTAATAAAATAAATATTTAACTTGTTTGGAATATTCAACTTTAGGGTCAGTAGGTTTAGGGAAAGGAAAGGCATTTAAAACAGTCAAACGATACCTTGAAGGGGGTTTTGTTTCCTGGTGCTCATGCTTTGGTTTCAAGTGAAAGTGCCAGAGGAGTTGTAAGGAAAGTGGTGTTATTGGTAGGTTGAAAAATTACTTGGATTAAATGTACATAGTCTGTTTTTTATCAAAACAAAAGTGAGATAGGGCTTGAGAATGCAGGCATTTTGTTATTTAAGTATTGGAATTCTCTTTCTTTTGTCTTCATAGTGCTATAAACTACACTGCGTGTAGCATTAACATCATAGAATGGCTCAGGTTGGAAGGGACCTTAAAGATCATCTAGTTCCAACCCCCTTGCCATGGGCAGGGATGCCACATGCACTAGACTAGGTCATCCAGGGCCACATCCAGCCTGGCCTTAAACACTGCCAGGGATGGGGCCTCCACAACCTCTCTGGGAAACCTGTTCCAGTGCCTCACCACCCTCTGGGTAAAGAACCTCTCCTTCTAATTTCTAGTGTAAAGCTCCCCTCCTTCAGCTTATATCCATTCCTCCTTGTCCTATTGCAATCTGCCAAGCTGAAAAGTCTCACATATTTCAATGAGAGCATCATAAAAAATGTTACAAAAAGCTAGGAAGGTGGGGGGTTTTAATGGGACAAGTATAAAACGATTTAGAGTTACACTGAGAAAATGAAAAGAACTAAGATGCAATAGGAGGAAGTAGTATTAATTTTTCTTCATCCAAAACAAGCCATAAGGAGGTTGTTTGGGGTCTTGGTTTTTTCATCTCTTATAATCCCTGCAATGACAGTCCAGTTTTTAGATCTCTTCAACTCTAGAGGGAGTTGCATTTTTTTTAACAAGAATTATTTGCTTACTCATACTCTCACTTTCTGAGGGCTTTCTCTAGAGCTTGCATTTCTGTAGTAGCAGACAGATTTAAGGAAGGTGCAGTATCTGCCCAGAAGGCAGGTGTCTTTCTCCAAGCTTGTTTTAGATGAGTATTTAACTCAACTTTGAAAACTCAAGTTTGAAAATGCAGGAAAAATCCTATTCCATTCCATTTTCTTTCTGAGTGTGTACATTAATATTTCTGTAATTACTTAAATAAGCTGAAAATTGCTTTATGATTTTTGGGAACCATTTTGAACAGTTCTCTAGATTAGGAGGACACTTTTGAAGTCTAAAGTGAGGGGAAAAAATCCCTGAGTTCACAGGCATCAAAGCATGTGAGAAATAGTGGTTTCATTTATCTGCATCACCAAACTTCTATCCAGGGTCAGTTTCTCCTGGCATATTACTGCTTGCTTATTTGCAATCTTAATTGTTTGTAGCATAAAATGGTCTAGTAGAATTAGAGAGCTTCATTCTTCCTTTTCTTTCCCCAAATGCTCATAGCTTAGATAACCTTCCAGTGCTTCATCCTGAGACAATAACCATTCCCTGCTTGCAGGTTTTGTCCTGAGATCAATGGTGAAGCAATTTGCAAAATCCAGGCTAGAAAGTCTGTAATCTACAGTCATAAAATAATCTTGTTGGGTTAAGTCTGGCATTATTTAGCAGTAGTTTTTGTTGGTAGGTTTTTAAAAGAAGATATAAAAGTGGCTAGGCTTTCAGTAGTAAAAGTTCCTGGACTAGCACAAGTAAAGTATTTCCTTTACCTCTGCCTTCTTCTCTGGGCTGACTGTTGAAGCCAGTAAATTGTAAAGCACTCAAGTTGTTATGAAATTAACTGATGACAGTACTACTGTAGTCTACCCATTGACCAGTGAACATCTTCCAGATTCCATGCTAGAGTCTTTTCTTGGAGGGAAATGTAACCAGAGGAATACCTTAAGCTGGGAGAAATGGGGGAGAGAGTTAACTTTTTGTCCACAGTATAAAGTTGTGGTAGCTAAAAATAGTAAGGTTATTTTAAAGATACTGTTGCTGTTGTCATTTCTGATTCCCTGATTTATTCTTTCTGTGTTTGTTTTTAACATGCCTCAGGGCCAAACGTAAAGGCTGTTGCCAGTGCTGTGGAGCAGATTTATCCATTCGTGTTTGAAAGCAGGAAATAGAGTTTCTAATTCACCACTTGATGGTTAGGTTCCCTGACCAAGCACCTTTAAAGACTGCTGCACATTGGACTAAAAGCAAAAAAAAAGAAAAACTGGACCAACCACAGCAGAGGAATAAAATCTTTTGCTTGCTCATGGCCACAGTGTAGACTCCAGATCTTTTGGATTTTACTCTTAACAGTGCTGTATTGTAAAAACAGAAGTTTACAAGATATGAAATTGCTGCTTTTTAAAAGACATTCTATTTATTTTTGCAGTAATTTCTGTGTATTCATAAGCAGACCTGTCACGATGTGCACTACCTTTAAGACATTTTGTTGTTGTTGTTTTTTTTAGTTTGAGCTTGTGTTTTATTTGTCAAATAGTCTTTTACATTTTTGTATGCTGAATATGGGGCACCAAAGAAGCTGTAAAAGTTACCTTTTTCACCTGATGAATGTGCACAAATAAAAGTTTGGAAAATATTTCTCTTCATACCTGTTCTGTTATATTCCTTTCCCTTTTTCTATGACAGTTAAAATTGTATAGTTGCAAATTAATTTGAAACAATGTAAGAATAGTCTTTTGCTGATACCTTCTGTTTCTATTTGTAGTATGTGTAAGATTTTGTGTGTGAGATAGACTGAAATCTCTAGTAGTTAGGTATGTTTATCCATGGTTGAAATTTGGTTTGCTCCCAGTTCTCTTAACTACTTGCCAGACTTCCAAGTATTTTCTTGCTGTTACATGAAAAGAAGACATTTCTGAATATAAAGATCTGCAGCCAGTGTTTTCCTATAGATGATGAGGAAATCTTATCAACTGAAGAAGCTGCTGTAGAAGAACCACCTGCCTTGTCCATCTCCTGGATGCAAAGGGAAGAAGTTGCTATGTGAGCCTCGGTGTTCAGGAAAGTGGTGTTGTGCTTCAGCTGGAGAAGATGGCATGGTCACACTAATCCACACCCAGTCTACTGCTGAATGATAAACACAAACCTTTTCTACACTCTTCTTACTGTATAATATTTTCAAGACAGGAGCTGCCAACAAGCAATGAAGCTTGATTCTGGCCTGTATTATTATTGGTATTAATCTTGGACTTTGAAGCCAGTAGATGTTTCTCTCCATAAGTGCACATTTGAAGCAGAAGAGAGGTGAATGCTTAAAAGTAACTGCAAATGCTACTTTTAAAAAGATACAATAAATATGTATAAATGTATGTATGTCTTTTTTCCCTATCTCACCAAAGAGCAACCTAACACTACTGTTGTGTGCTGCAGGTAATATACAGGAGATACTATTTAGTAGGCACTAAAAATGCAAATGGTGAGCTGTTACTGTACAAGTCCTAGCTGTGAAAGAAAAGTTCAAGAACATCCTGAAGAAGCAAATGCCTAGAATGCTATGTTTAATCTGCCTGAGGAGGTGGTATAGAAGTTGGGGCTGTCTGTAGTGACTTTGTGCAGAAATTATGGAAGGGAAGGAATAGTATGAGGAAAGTTTTGCCAAATGGCTCAGAACAAAAAGAAGCAACAGTTTTCCACAAACATTAAGTGTTATATTCATAAAAGTCCTTTCAAGCTCAGTGCAGGGAGGAAAGAGAGGACTCATCACTGTGAATACTAAGTTGAATTCAACAGTCATGGAATTCATGGTAAAGAGCAAGGATACTTATGTGCAAGCTTTCCAGTTTGTAAAGAAGATGATGTGGCCTTCAGCAGTCCTAACACTAATGAGGATTTTGTGGGAAGTCATTGAGAGCAATGGACAAACCACTATTATTATTATTACATGTATTATTATTTCATTTTAAGAATGGAAAAGCAAAGGTGTTTGAACAATGAACAAAATTGGGAGGAGTTTTCCAGGAATAAAGTGTAGTCCTGAACAGATGAGTGAGGGTTTGGCCATTGTAACTACAAGGGCTGTCTTAGACTAGGCTTTCCTCTTCTTTCCTTTTGCATCAATTTACAGAGCACTTGAGTGCTACCAGTGAAATTCTGGAGCTTTTATGAAACATATGTGTCTCCTAAATTTATCTTAGAGAAAAAGGAACATTTTGCTTTTTTATTAGCCCTACCATGTAGTACAAAATGTGCCTGTTAGAACAAAAATGAAAAGTAATAATAAGCTGCAATATATTCAAATGGAAACTGCTGCTTTTGAAGTGCTGCTTAGATCTATGCTAGCAGTTTGAGGCCTTCCTAACAATCTGTAAAGGAGCTGAAAAGCACACTACTGGACTTGGAGGGTAGTATTGAGAAAGAGAAGAATAGCAAATAAAAGATTCCTTAACATGTGTGCTCATCTATCCTTCTAGTTTGAAAGGAGCCTCAAACTGTTGAAGACAAATACTCTTTAAAACCTCTGTTGATGAAGGGCATGTGGCAGTGCATGCTTTACACTTGGGGATATCATCATCACTGCTGCTCTATGTCAGTTGGACCTTTCTCAGTCTGAAATAAGCCTTGCTGCTGATTTCTACATACATTCACACACATGTGCCCCTTCCTAATGCCTTCATGGGTTAGTCTTTGTTTCCTTTGCTGTGTTGTGCTGCCTCCGCCTTGACTCTCGCTGTCTACTCCTGTAGTTGTCACGCAGACCCTAGGCCATGCAGCATGCCCCAGTGTGCTGGATCTCAGCTGCAGTGTCAGGAGTGGTGGTTTGGGTTAAACTTCCCTGTCAATCAATCAGCTCCTCCTTAATGGCCATGCTTTCTAGAGCACTGTTCATTTGTCCCTGGGTTCTCCAGGTGAGTCCCATGCAGAGCTCTGCACAGTACTCAGCTGTGGCACTAGCAGGACCATAAAGGTGATTTCACATTCCATGTAAAGAAGGGTTGGTTCTATTTATACAACTTTCTAAGGGCTCCTTTTTTGCAGTAGAATGGTAACTCTGACTCATTGCTAGCTTGTGAGTTGTCATAGCCACTAGATCTTTTCCTGCAGTTTCTAGCTCCATTTTATCATTCTGACTAGCAATTAGCATTACCAAAGAAATTTGCACTTCCAGAATGATAGCTTGTTTTTTTCAGAGTCTTCTCACAGGCCTGCAAAGCTCTGAATGCCAACCCAGTCTCTCTCAGTTTAGTATTGCCTACAATTTTAATAAGCATATTCTGTTCTGGAATCCAGTCCACTAATGAAGAGGCTGAATAGTTTTAGATCTGGGACAAATTTTTTTGTGGAGTGCTTCAGACATCCAGGGATGTGATTTGTTGAGATGTCCATTTTTCCCTTGGATTTTCAGTTGATGAGGTTGTGACTGCCAGTTCTGTGCCATCAGGTGTGCAGGCTTTGTTATAAAATACCAGTACAATTAGGTCTATTTTATAGGGCTGTGCAAGGCTATGTCTGTAGGAGTACAATTAGGAATATAGCTATAATGATTAAAAGTCCTTGAGTCCAGCATCACCTCCTAGAGGTATCTGAAGCTGTCAGGGTCTCTTCATTTAAACCAGGGTGGCACTATACCTTCTTCAGAAATGTAGTACTTTTCCTTGTTTCTACCCTAATTAGGTGTGCATGGGGAAAGTTTAGAAGAGCTCACAATGAGCCCAAAACCTGTAAGGTGGAGAGACAGACATTTCTAAGTTAAACTTATTTTTGTATGAACACTCACATTTACTACAGCAGAGGCTAGTTTGGAGAGCTGCAGTGCTGAGGAAGATATTTGCAGAAGTCCCTTTCACTGAACATGATGGAATAGAAATTGTAAGCTGTTAGGGGCTTGGATTGCATGGGCAAAGGTCTGCTCTTCTAGAGGCAACTGTCAGAAAACAGTACCAACCAAAGCATATGGGGATGCTACTGGAAATGAGGGGAATCCACTAATCTGGTAAGGATGAATCTCCTGCAATGTAGTCTTACTAAAACTATATTATATTACTTGATTTAATCTCAGGCTCTTGTCAGTATAAGAATGATGTTGATAAATGTCACGTTAAGAGGTGAGACCCTGACCCAGCAGTCTGCCTTCCTCAGTGTTTCAGGCCTCCTGGTTAGACAAAACCTGCCTGACAGTGCCTGATATGGGCTTTCTCTCTCAAACAGTCTGGACAAGTCAAACTTAATAATTAGTTTGATTTATTATGGTGACAGATAACAGATTTGGAATTGCCAGTGGCAAGTTGAATAATTGCAAGGAATTTGAGCTCAAGCTAATAATTACAGTCCTGGGGAAGCCTCTGACAAAGTCAGGAAAGTAAAAAGAAAACTTTAAACCAACACTAAAATATAATAAAGAGAAATACTAGCAAAGGTGGTGGGCCATGTTTTGATTGTGCAATTCTTACCAAGAAGGCTTCCCTCCCTGGTGCTCGGAGGAGAAGGAGTGGCTGTTGGGTCACCCTCTGTGACAGCTAAATCCTAAGGTCTTCAGTCTGTACCCCCCCAACCAAGGGAATATTCCTCACATGGGTTTTTATATCCTAATTCTAATTGTCCCTGCCTTCTAGGTGATGTTTAGCATGATTTGGGTGGAGAGTTGAGTAACACAGTCATAAATGTACTTCATCAGTTTTAATATTTAAATCACCATTAATTAGGCAAAGGTCTCAATTTGCTCACTGTGGCCTTCAGAATCTCCTTTGAAGCTCTGTTTCTTGTTATTTTGGCCTTGCTTCATTGGTTTTAGCTGAAACAGGGCCCTCTTATCTTCACAAGGCTCCCTCCTTCAGCCACCTGGCAGGCCAGCCTTGCAGAGTCTATTCACGGAGATAACCCAAACATTTTCTTGGTGGAGAGCATCTCAACCTTTCTGACAGAGCACACTAAGTCAGCCTGCATTTCTTTCACACAGCAAACTGGGCCTTAATGACACAATGAACTAATAGCATATTTGGATGACTACTCAGAGTCACCTTAATATTTCATCTTCTGAAGTTGATTTAGTAGAAGGTGTAATTCTGGTAACTGTCCTTCAGCCCAGACAGGAAGCAGGTGGAGAGATTTCAGCAGAGAGCAATGCTAAAACACTGAGGAAGGTGCTAACATGCAGAAACCTCAATGGTGGCTACAGACTGTTTTTTGACAAGATCATTTTACAGTTGCTCAGAACTTATAGTGGATTTTTTTTAGGTTTTATAAGAAGAAAGTGTCACTGTTGATCTACAGGAAAAACTTCATGGTATTAGGTCCAGCCTGCAGCCCTTTGCTGGCACTTGGGAAGTTCTTCTAAATCTTTTGCTTTTCTTCAATAAATGCTTGCCAGGCTTCTAGGCTTGACACATCTGATTAGGCAGCACATGGCACTGGCCACATATCCCATATTTTATTACTCTTTCCATTTCAGTAATAGAATGTGTTGTTTTCTCTAGGCATTGATAGTTTTCAAAACTATTATTTGCTTAAGCACATTATGGTTAAAAAAATGAAATTCCAGCTGTGCATCATAATCAGCTGATCCCAAAAGTGCAAAAATCAGAAGCTGAACTGAGCATTTTAAATAGTAACCAAAAAAACCCAACCAACCACCCAACACAAAAGAAAAACCCCAACAAAACAAAACCCCAAACAAACAAACAAAAGAATACAAAATCCAAGCCAAACCAAAACTACAGACAAATAATCCCACCAAATCTTGTGAGTTTTGGCCATGTTCTGTTCTTGAATCCCTCACATCTCCAAGTGAAGTGTGAAAATTTAAGGTAAAAAATTCAACCTTCTATGCATAGAACATCTATGCTTAAACACCTGAGCTGCCCCTTTCCTCCCAATGCCAGAGTCAATCTCTGACTTCACCTCCTTTGCATTTCATGTGCCTTCCTCATCCATGGCTTCTCTCTTCCCAAACCCAGCTCTCTGGTTCATGCTGCTATGAAACTTTTACATGGCCCTGCTCTAATGCATTTTTGCATCCTTTTTTCTGACTATTTGTAGAAGTTACAGGAATATTCTTACCTTTGTCAATTCCTGCTGCTGCAGAATGCAGTAAACTGTTACTGCTGAGGTCAGGGAAGTGCAAGGAGACTCTTTGCTGTGGATTCTCTCCCATACAGGGGCACAGGGACCTCTTCTAGTCTCGTGGTTGCTTTTGGAAATATAGACCTCAAACAAAATTCTAAGCAGGTCTTCAAGTTTTATTAGAAAATTCAAAGTAATAGAAACAAAAGATTTCCATGTCTGTAGAACTTGAAATCCAGGATGGAATTTTAGCTTGGGAATGGGACCCTGCCAGTTCCCCATAGGGAATGAGGGCAAAAAGGCTTTCTAGCTTACTGCTTCTGATGGGGCCTTTGGTCTGAGTTCTCTGCATCTCAGGTTCACAGCCTCACTGTCTGTCCATATGTCCTGGGTGTGTCTGGTCTCTCTTAGCAGTAGCCTAGCAGTTTAGTGTCTTTCAGATGATATGGGATCTGCAGAGTTAAAATGCCTACACTGTGTTAACTACTTACCTGACCCTTGCACCAGAAGTCCCACAGGGTTTTGATATTGGTTCCCTTAAAGCTTACAATGCATGAAAGCTGTGGTACAGATCTGCCCAGCAGGGTCTGACCATGAGATAGCTAAGTTTCCAGTGACTTCTGGCAAATCATGGCCTTGACTTGGACAGTTTCTTTTCAGGTTTTGAACACATGCTCACTGTCTGAATAGATGTGCTCCTATAAATTTACCTTGTCAGAATCTGATCAGAACTGATCTGCTCTGCTCAGAAGTAAAACTTTACCTAGTTCATGTGGGTTTAATGCTAAGAGAAAGCAAATAAAGTGGGATCATGTGCTTAGCTGGAAGTAGTTATCTGCACTCCAGCTGACAGTGTCAATCTGGCTTCCTCAATTAAAGGCTGGGAGAAATGCTGCTGTGTGGCCGCTGACACAGCCAGCATGCTTTCAGAGGCTGGGTTTTCTTTAAACAAAGAACCATTTATTTATCTGCTAATAAATATTTATCTACTGATCATTCTAACAAAATCTCTTGACCTTCTAAGAAAAAAAGAACTGTGCTCTTTTATGGGAGCCATATAGACAATCCTTTGTACAGGCTTGTGGAGTACTTCAGGATACCCTTGCTAAGCAATAACCCATAATTTGACATAATTAATTATTTGCAGCAATTACAGTTTCTGAACTGCCTTTGTGCTGACCCTGTACCACTTTCTCAATCTAAAAGTGTGACTTGTTTTGAGAAATAAAATGGTTTTGGCACCAACTCTGATACTTCCAGTTTCCATCTTGCCTGGGACTGGGAAGCTGAAGAAATCCTATCTCCTCTTCTGTAAGGCCATAATCAATCTAGAGTGATTGATTATGCAAATGTCCCCCCATGAACCACTTTGACTATGTTTTGTGAGGAGTACTAGGTCACTGAATCCTGGTCCTCACAGGAAACTCTATGTAAAATTTTTCTTACAAGCTGAGCATGCTCTGTGTTACAAATAATTAAGTTCTGATGAACAAGATCCTTTTTCAAGTCTTGTTAAGCTGAAGCCTAAATCATCTCATAAACAGTTTGTAGCTGGTTCTGCACTGACATCATCCTTTACACTTTATAGCTGTCCATTTTTCTCCATAGCCTTGTCTTCCCTAAGGTACTGACAGAGAGTTGTTAACCCTTTCCAGCCTCTTTTTTGCTAGGCTAAACAGACCTATCTTCGGTGGGCTGCTCCTGCCAGTCTCCTCTGTAGCACTCCAGTCACTCTTTGCACTGCTTCCAGGCTGAACTCTTATTGAATATTTATTGGTAACTGGAAATTGTGCACAACATTCCAATTTCCATTTTCCTCCTGTGAGAGGCAAGTAACCTCACAGGAGGTGTGGGATTATGGCTTGAAACAAGACAGAGCCTAGGTTTCCACTAAGTAACAAACTAGAACAATCTTTAATGTTGGCTGTAAACCATCACTGAAAGAAGCTCTAAGAAATGAAAGAGAGAATATCTTGTGTATAATAAAGGTACCATGTGTTCCATCAGATCGTGAGCGTGGGGTTTTTGTTTGTTCTTGTGGGGGTTTTGTTATTTTTTGTTTGTTTCTTTGTTTTTCCCAGTCGTTTGGTGAAGGCTGCTCCAATTGCCCCAGGGCTAGCAAAGCTGCTCCTTCTCCTTCTTGGCAAGTTCCACTGGCACCAGTTTCTCTCTGTGCTGGCTCACCCAGCATGAGGAGGTCTTTACGTATTTCCTGAAGAAGCAGAAGAAAAAGAAAACGTCACAAGGATTTGCCACTGAATGCAGCTGGCAGAAAGCTCTCCCTGCCACTAAAGGCACCCCTGTCCTGCAGGAGAGCTCTGCAGGCTGAGCGCCCCCCGGAAACATATCGCAACAGCCCGAGGGGCTCCGGCAGACCAGAGCACTTCCTCGTCTGACCGCGCGGGGGCAGCCTCGCCGCAATCGCCTCCCGTGGAGGCTGCCGCCTGCTCTCCGTCCGCCCTGGCTACCGCTCCCTTCATCCCTCCTTCTCTGACTCCGGCTCTTCCCACGCTCCGGCTTCTTCCCTCCGGCTCCCTCCCTCCTTCCTCATCTGGCTCCTCCCCCGCTGTGACTCCCTCCTTCTAGCTACACCCCTCCCTTCGGCTCCGGTTCCTTCCAGCTCCTTCCCTCCTTCCATCTCTCTTGCTCTGGCTCTGTCTCCCTAACTCCGGCTCCCTCCCTCCATCTCCCTTGTTCTTGCTCCCCTCTTCCAGCTCCTTTTCTGCAGCTCCGGCTGCATCCCGTGTGGATTGATGTCTCTCTTTAAGGAGGAGGGAGGAGAGGACTCGCGGGGGGAGGCAGCGCCGCCTGGACCAGACGCCAATTTCTCCGTCAATGAAGCAGTGACCGCTGCGAGGGAGAGAGCGTGGGGGTTCCGGCAGCAGCATTAGCTCCGGGCTTTCTGCACTGGGATAATTGCTTTTAATTAGCCCATAAACAAACTCCATCGAGCCTGGCTGAGATGCAGTTTACCCTTTAGAAAAATATATCCTCTGGTAATGTGAAAAACTGGAATATCGGATGATGTATCACATTAGGCTGTGCTCACGTTAATTACTTCCACTGTCAAAAACTCTCTGTCTTTCTTTGAGCTAAATATTTCTACCTGTGCGGCCTTTCTGTGGGGGTCACTTGTGTCCCCAGAAGACAGCAGGCTGTCAGCAGCGAGAGGCTGAAAGAATCTGCATTACCCCATCAAACCTGGGGATGCCGTGAGCTGAGGAATGTTTCCCTGTAGCACATTGCTACCAGCTGGGGTGGAGGCTGATCCTCACCCTAAGGTATCAGCCCTGCAAGAATTTTGTCCACTAAATTATTTTCCCTATCATTTCTTTATTCTTTTATTTATTGTGCTGATAACTTCTGAGACAAGTCCAAAAAAAGAAAGGAGTTGCCATAGTGCAGCTCTTTGAACAGATCAGGAGAGTGCTGCAAGGTAAAAAACAGGGCTGCTTAGGTTTTGTCTACATTTTTTTTAATGGCCAAAACCAACTGAAAAGAATGGGGGCAGTAGCAAACTGATAGTAAAAAATGCCAGTTAATTTAGGGTCAGTGACACCTGCATTTAGAGATTGTAAGTAAATAGCATGTGTATCAGCAGTGTGCTACTTCTGTTGGAGGTATGTGATTCCAAAGGCCAGTCTACTACTGAGGGATGGGAAAAGGCAGGTAGAGTCAGAAGACACAAACCCAGTCAGAAATGGTCATTCTGGAGCAGACACATGGCATGCACATCACCCATACTCTTTCTCACTCTTACTTGCTATTCTCTCCTTTTTATGTGGTGAGGTGGGGACACAAAACTCATGCTGGAAGAACCTTTTTTGTGTATGAGCTCGTAGAGTCTACAGAGACACAGGACTCAGTAAATGCACAGAAAAATGCCCATCTAGAAGAGCTAGCAAAACTCACATGGAGCCTTCAAGTACCTGAGATAGGGCCTCCTCCAGCCCTTTTTCTGCATGCAAACCAAAGTGGTGTCCTTCTCTCCAGGACTACTTGTCAGCAAAAGTGCTGAGCAGCCAGATCTGGCTGCAGGTGGTCCTTATAGGGGTGCTGGAAACCACAATCCCCTTAAGCAGCAATAAAATCTTAGCTTGGCCACTGGCATCAACATGTACAAACTCAAGCCTTGAGAGAATCTGCTTTTTCCAGAAAAAAATCAATGCAGTTTCCTTTTGTGTTAGCATGTGGCATTGAAAGGCTTTGTCCCTCTGGCATCTGGAGGATGTGGTCACACACTTGTACTTACTGTTTAGCTAGTTCCATGGATATTTGCTCCAAAGAGCATCCTTTTGTCTCTGGTATGAACACAATGACAAAACCCAGGGATGCTAGGCTCATTATTGTGTAAATGAAGCACACCCAGGACAAGCCAATGAGCTCTACAAAGGAAGAAAACACATCTTTTGAAATTTTCAAATATTATCATTCTTTTCTGTTGCCACATTTTTATAGAATACAGCCCCTAAAGCACAGGAAAAGTTTGAAAGAAGCTAGCCAGTTATTTTTTTGGCCCACTTACTTGTGCCTGGCTGTAATTTGAAAAAGCAGAGTGGTTTTGCTTTTGCTAATACTCCCTATGAAAGAAAATTGATGAGCCCATGTAGACCCATTTAGCATGATCTTATTGATTTATTTTTGCTTATGGATGAAAACAGTGAGTAGGCATTTCTACTGGTCTGTGCAAAGGCACTAAGGATCACAAGTGCCTTGAATTCCCACCCATGTCTAGGTTTGTTGCACATTCTTTCATGGAGCAGACCATTGCAGTTGTCTCCAGCTAACCCTCCCTGCCTGTCAGTTCCCAGCATTTCCACTGCAAGTCATGGGGCCTGGGCCAGAAAGGGATCCAAAAGTGAAATCCTAATGAGGCCAGGCAAGGACAAGTGGTTTTCTGAGCCTACAGTCCAGGAGCAAGGAGGTCCTCAGGCTGAGGGATGCATTCTGCAGCCTCTAAAAAGTAAATCTTATAGAAACCCAAGAGTTTGCTGCAATCCCCCTTAACCCTTTTCCCTGAAGCTTTACATTCCTTGAAACTGAGACCAGAATAACAGCCAGGTGTGCACTAACAGGTAATGCTGCCTGACAGGAGGGGACCTTCAGGTGAAACAGTTGATGCTGGAAACCTGAGACCTGCACTATCTGTTTTTCAGGACACTTTCTTAGGAATAGCTCTAGTCTGGTGCAAGGATTGAGCAACTGTTGGCAGCTGGAGTGCATTCACTCTGCATTTTCTGCTTTGGTTTTCTCCAAAAGCTTTAGTGGTTCAGGAGTGCAGTTCTGTGATGCAAACTGAAGTGCAGTGAGTGGGAGCAACTGGATGATTTGCTTCTGAAGAGGACCCTTAATCTAACTAAAGTGCTCATGTGGACACTATGAGTTTGACCTGGCATATTTTCCCCAGTTTTATTCAAGCAGTACTCAGGGTTTTTTATCTCTCTCTCTATATATATATTTTTTCCTAAGAAAACACCAATGTGAAACCCATTTTAGTCACAGATTACACTCATTTTCAAATCTCTCTCAAAATGCATCTAACAGGATGAAACCCACCTCAACTGTAGTAACAAGAGGAGGGCAAAGGAGAATCTCCATCCTTTATTGGATGCTGGGGAAAACAGTGACAAAGGGTGAGGAAAACTCTGAGGTACTTAATGCCTCCTTTGCCTAAGTCTTTAACAGTTAGACCAGCTGTTCTGCAGGTACTCAGCCCCCTGAGCTGGAATATGGGGACAGAGAGCAGAAGGAAGCCCTCATAATCCCCTTAGTGACCTGCTACACCACTTAGACACACACACAAATCTGTGGCCCCTCCACCCAAGGGTACTAAAGGAGCTGCAAGAAGTGCTCACCAAGCCATTTTCCAGGATTTACCAGAAGTTCTGGCTAACTGCAGAGGTCTCAGTTGACTGGAAGTTAGCAAATGTGATGCTCATCCACAGGAAGGAGCAGAAGGAAGATCCAAGGAAATACAGGCCTGTTAGTCTGATCTCAGTGCTGGGGAAGGGTATGGAGCAGATCATCCTGGGTGCCATCATGCAGCATGTACAGGACAACCAGGGGATCAGGTCCAGTCAGCAAGGGTTTATGAAAGGCAGGTCCTGCTTGACTAACCTGATCTCCTTCTATGACAAGGTGACCCATTTAGTGGATGAGGGAAGGGCTGTGGATGTTGTCTACCTTGACCTCAGTAAAGCCTTTGACAACACTTCCCACAGAATTCTCCTGGACAAACTGGCTTCTCAGGGTTTGGACCTGTGTATTCTTCACTGGGTAAGAAACTGGCTGGCTGGCCAAGCCCAGAGGCTTGTAGTGAATGGAGTTAAACCCAGCTGGTGGTTGTGAAATCTGAGGTTCACAGCCTATGGACTGATGTGCAAGGTGCTCTGATAGCCACCACCCTGAGGCTTTAATTGCTAGCACAAACTGCTTAGAAAGATGTGGTGGAACAGATGAAGTTACACTAACAGACAACACCTCATGGACATCTGAATTTGGCTCCTAGGACACCACAGCTGCAATTTCAGCAGTGTTGTTTGTATAGGAAAAATTCATTTTGCCCACCAGGAGAAAATCAGCTTGGAAGGATATAGAGAAATCTTACCAGTTACAGTCAAAAATGTCAGGGAGATGAGAAGGTTTATTCCCCAGTTCATGCTAGATGTCAAAGCCATGGCCCGTCCTCTGATCCCACCAGGGAAAATTTCACTCAGGACCAGCCAGGACACTGAAAGAGAAGAAAAGAAAAAGGATGTTGCCTTCAAAAGAATGGCTTTCCTTGCTGTAAATTTAGGCAGTCCATGAATTCAGGTGAAGCCACCTGAAAGAATAAGGTGATTTTCAGGGATATTAGGTTTGTGTAGGCCCAAGCCCTGCAGGACAACCTGTGCTTTGCAAGCAGCATGTGCAGCAGTCAACATCATCCCAGAGGCATCGTCTCTGCCTGGTGCCCCAGAGAGAGGCAGGTGGCACTGACAGGCAGTGCCAATGCACATGGTAACAGGGAGGTGAGCTCTGACTGCACAACTCTGTATGAATGGGAGCTCTGACTAAATAATTCTCAAGTGACATAATGCTAGTGGAAGCAGGACAGCAAACCAAAGGAATCTTCAGCCTCCAAGAGGCCCTCTGGGTTTATGCCACCTTATAAATCAACCTGCCACTTTGGAGCAGGTTTGCTATTCCAGCTCTCCATATAAATGAGATTACTGAGGTATGTATGAAGAGAAAGGGCCTGATTTTTGGCTCCTTCATATCACACCAAACCACAGGTGATCTAAATGCTAGTGTTGCTAGTCTACAAAAACAAATTCAGAGAGGAATTGCTGGCTGTGTAACCACCTTGATAACATGAGAAAAAAAATAAATAGACATCATATTATTTCTGTTCCATTCCTGGTTATTAGAAAAATGACCCATCAAGAACTGTTGTTCACAGCATTGAATAACAAAAGAAAAGAAAAAATCCCCCAAGTAAAAGTAAATCCCCAAAAGTTTTCCTGAAGTTCCCTAAACTGCAGCTAGGCAGAAGGACACACTGTGCATGCTGCACAGGCCTTTTCTTGTGTATTTTCTCTTAGCATCTGCAGGTGGCTATTGTTGGAGGCAGGGTAGCAGACTGATGAGTGGCCCTTTAGTTTGAGCCAACATGTCCAACTTCATGAGCTGTATGTTTGGGCCACAAGCAGGGATGTCTCAGACCCTTCCATGATTTCTTCCTTTCTTCCTTACTTTCCAGCTATGCAGTAAATAAAAAATAATCTAAAAAAAACCCTAAAACAGGCATCAGAGAAGTAGAAAAATCTAAGACTATCTGAGAAATACTGTGAGCTTGAGGGTATTCAACATTCAGGTGAGGTACATGGAGGAAAAATGTCCTTGATTTGACCTTATTCCTGCCAGGAGGCAGAAGCAAATTGGAAGCTGCTCAGCAGCTCTCATTAATGAAATATTAGATTCCCTTGGTATTCATTTGCTGCTTAGCATTTTTTCCTTTCCTATACCTGCATTGTGTGAGATCAGGGTCTTTATGGTGAGATTTAGAAAGCAGTCATTGCAATACTTGAAAGAATTCAAGTCTTGGAGGTATAAAGTCTGAAAAGAGATTAAGTGGACTTAGCTTAGGAGGGAAGTAAGCAGGAGTATGTAAGACATTGAAAGGGAGGGCTGGGCTGTTGGGAACACGAGGTCCAAGGGAAGGTAAGGAAGGGATTATCCCACCAAGAATGCAGGCAGACCATCTAGGAATGTGTGACAAATGATCAGCATTGGGGAAGGATGCAAGCAAGCCACTGCCAAGTTACCATGAGAGAAAAGTCAAAAGACAAGGCTAATGACTTGGCTTTGCCAAGAGCAGATTATTTTCCAGGCTGATGAAACCCCACAGGTTTAAAACTTCCCTACTTTCTGGCTCTATTGAGTATTAACACAGATATCCAAATGGCCAAATACTTCTCACAAAAGGCTAGCTAGTTTGCCTTAATTTCAGAGGGTACATTGCAGGCTGACTCCTTGGAGTAACATATATTAGGCCAATTTATCTCTGAGGCTGTATCAGAGTATATCACAATTATTGTCCAGAGTTTGTACTATTTGCATCACTATCTGGCAGAAAGGCTGAACATCCATGTGTGCCTTTTTAAAGAAGATAGTAGTGCACCATGGAAACCACCCTTCACTTCTGCTTCCTCCAGTTTACATTAGAGCAGCAAGGGGGTTTTGCAGGAAAGACTGTGAAACAAACACATTAGCTCCTTCCCCTGTTTTCTGGGCCACTTGAGAAGGAAGGAAGAAGTGTATTTCACCTTTGGTTTTCCCCAACCATCCTTCCTCCTCTAAATTTCTCATCACAGTAAAACTTTTTATTTTTACTTTAAATTTTTTTATTATTCTTTTTTATTGGATTTTTCATGTCCATGCACTTGAAAGAAATTGCAATGCCTGGTATGGGTTTTCCTTTTTCATGCAAGCTGTTCAATATAGTCTTAAATCTATTTTTAGTGACCTGCAATTACTGTCCATTTTCAGCTTGAAAACACAGTCACAAACAAGAAGATTTTTCTTATAGACAGTGATTCCCATCTGAAGGATTACTGGGCAAGAAGTGGTAGCTGTTTCAGGATCTAATAATGGTAGAATTTTCCTAGTTAGTAGGATTTATGTCCCATCTTGCCCAATAACTGTACTCAGAAGCAAAAATATCAGTAGCTTTACTATAGGCAGGTATGTAATAGTCTGTACCTCTTTTTGGGTCCCCTAATAAAGTGGATTTGAACTGCTATGTGAAGTGACAGTTCTGTTGGTAACAGGATTCCACAGTCACTGTGTTTCTCTCTCATCCTGTTTTATGTAGACACTGAAACTGTCCCATCAAGACAGAACAACTTGCAGGGCAAGCAAAAAGGAAAATAAAAGAGGGAAAAAGAAAAAAATTAAAGCAAGCTTTCAAGGGAGATTGTGCTTATTATAATAAATCACACACTGCCATCCAAAACAACAACAAAACCCCCTTTTAATTAAAACCTGAAATGTGTATTCCTGTTTGTAGGTGTTTGTTTGTTCAGAATATTGAATCCAGGATAATCTTCTAAGGCATTTGGAGAGGAATGACTGCAGAAGCCAGAGGCTCTAATTCACGAGGAAGCTGTGTGTGAATTAGTTCAGATTTTCACATATTTAACTTCTAAAAAGCATGGAGGGGAGAAATTCCCTAGCTAGGTGGGGTAAATGAACCTGTTTTTCCAGTATCCAAGGGCTAATATTGGTCCTTGAGGGGGTACACATCAAAAAAAGAGCTGTTGGGACACAGGAATCAGGGCCATTTTAAGCCTTTGCTCTTGCAAAACAGAGATTTGTGCTTATGCTTTACAAAACTGCCAGTGGAAAGGATAATCAACCTTTTACAACAGTGACTTATTTAGTGAGAGGCCTGCAGTGATCCATTTTTTAAAGTCCTTCCCCATTCACTGCTGTTCATGCTCTGCTTTGGTTGCTCCTGGAGGGGGCACAGCCAGGAGGAAGGTGTAAAGAAAGGCTCTGGATCTGCCCACCACCAAGTATCCTTTAGTTCTCCTTCTTTTATAAATGTTTTCTGCACTTAAGGTTGATTTTCAAAGGCAACAGAAGCTGGGTGCCCTCCTGTGTCCCCTATCCCTTTGAGAAATCTTTCCTTCCAGCATTCAATGTGACACAGAAACTCAGATGCCATGGGGAGAAACAGTCTCCTGGCTTCATGGCCTGATCCACCAAAAGGTCACCCCCTCTGCATTTTGACTACCAGTCTATACCTTCCTCAGCAGTGCCAGTAGTATGTGATTGCACATTTTTACCTTTCTAGCATAATTTGTTTTTGATACTTTGTAATACATGTTTTATGATGATCTTTATGAATAGAACAAAAATACTGATTTTGCACTTGAAATCCTACTAACAGCTCTAGTTTTAGCACAAAACTGGCCCAAGATCAGCTCTAAAAACTTCCTTCCAGTCCTCTCTCTCCCAAAGGAAACTGGATTTTATTAAGCTTGACATATGCCCTATAAACTTTTTCACAGATTTCAGTGTCACAATGATTTTCTCTCCCAGAACATGGTCAAGGAAATGAACATAGAATCTTTCATTGCCTTTGGTATGATTATCAAAGGCCACTATTATTTACTGAATGCTTAAATGCAACTGCTTGACCTACAAAGTAAGAAGGGCAAATCTGGTTAATGATAACAAGTCTTGATTGTCATATAAAAGCCTGTGTTACTGTCTCTCTTTCAGCTACTTGTTGGTGAGATCACCCAGTGAGACCTTCTCACTCAGGGCATATATAGGAAAATATGGAGAGAAGTTGTCCCAATTTAGACTTTGAGATGACCAGGGCAGAGAAGCAGAGCTTTGGTAGCAGGAACCATCTGACACCTGAATCTGAATTATGTTCATCAGATCCATGAGGAAAACAGCAGGGCTCTGGTCACCCACTCTGTTCCAGTGAGGCTAGAGTTGCCCTACAGTTGTTAACCAAGCAAACTCTCTTGAACAAGCTCCATCCAATCCCAAAAGTCCCCCATTTTCAGCCTTATTTTGGAAAACAAATCTAATACTCCAGGAGTTTGGCTTTCCTGCTTTCTGTATCTCAACATATACCACACAACAGTGATGAGTGAAGGAGGTGGCACCTCTTTATAAGAAAGGACACTATTCTTTACCCCTCAAGTGGTTTGGTCAGACCATCTAGCAAATGAGATGTTCTGCAGCTATTTCAGTTAACTCTTTGTAAATGGCCATGTGTGGTCACAGTCCTGAGAAGAATTTCTCTGTGTCCTTTGTGCTAAATTAATTTCCAGGGTCACATTGAGCTTATAGCTTGGGTGATGAATAAGTGATCTACCTCCACACTGCACCCATCTCATGAATCTGCACTCACTGCTCCCTGTGCAAGGCATAACAGCACTTCTGTGTGGCTCCTGTCCCCTCCCTCTACACAGAGCAGCTTCGAATGCCTCTCCTTGCAACCACATGGTGAAAACAATGAAGAGCCCATCTCCCATTCCTCACCCTTCACGTGGCAGCCAGAGAAAGGTTTCTCTTGGGCTCTGCAGGCATCTTTCCCTAGTGAGAACTGCTGATCCTCATTTGACCTTTCTGGTACACAGACAAAGGTAACTCAGGACAAAGATGGGTGTCAAGCAAGTCACCCTGAGCTAATAGCTGCTTTCAAATGCCTCTGCAAACATCCCTGGAGAAAGGACATGTGCTGCTCTGCAACGTGAGGCAACACTGATTTGTTGCTCCCACAAAATGTCCTCGTAACTGTGTGAAATTGAGTGTGAAGAAGCAGTTGAATCACAGCTCCTCAAACATAATTAATCCAAAACAGAGCAGCAGAAATACTCCTTTTATCTTGCCTAAGGCTTGATGATATAAATATGGAGCACCCCAATCAAAAAAGTGACTGAGCAGATGCTTGCTGTGAATTCTTTTATAATGGAAAAATGGCTTTTATCTTTCTCTCTCTCTCTTTTTGAGGGCTCATCACTCTGCTGCCTGGGTGCTTTGATAAATGGCAATAAATATATTTAGCATATGTTTAGTTTGTTAAAAAGATCCATCTACTTCATATAATTTGAAGACAAAAGAGAAATCATGGAAAAATACATTTATAAATGTGTGCTATGCAAACCTGAACTATAAGTAGGTCTTTGACCAGAATCCCCCCTCAAAAAAGGGGGGGAAACAAAGGTCTAAGTGCTTAAAAAGAAAAAATAAGCTAGATCTCATGTTGCATGATCTGCTTTATGAAGAGTATGCCATTTCCCTTAGTGGTGCTACACAGACTCTTCTTTATCCCCACAGAACATAATGCAGGATGGAGTCAAAATAAAGTGGGCGAATTTGTTCCAGAAATTGCCTTTTGGGGTGGAGGGAAAAGCAGCTTGTATCCGAAATAGTGTGGCCAGCAGGACTAGGGAAGTGATTATCCTCCTGTACTTGGCACTGGTGATGTCACACCTCAAATACTGTGCTCAGTTTTGGGTCCCTTGCTACAAGAAAGACATTGAGCTGCTGGGGTGTGTCCAGAGAAGGGCAATGCCTAGGGAAGTGGTGGAGTCACTATCCCTTGTAGATATAGTGCTGAGGGACATGGTTTAGTGGGCATGGGGGTGTTGGGTTGATGGTTGTACCTGTTGATCTTAGAGGCCTTTTCCAACCTGAACCATTCTATGATTCTATGATCCTCTGTGCAATTTGTGCAATAGAGACTGATTTGATCTGTAGGTTCCAAACAGACACATTCACAACACCACCTCCACCTTGGCCAACAGGACAGGCAGTTGTTGTGTGGAGTGTGAGATTTCTGCATTGCATGTATAGTGGTGTGGAGGTTACAGAACTTCTGTCTCCAAGCAGTTGGTCATCACCTGGCTGCAGCAACCAGTGAGTGCAGCCTTGATGCATCCCTGCCTTTGCAGAGTAGGCAATCACGAAGGGTTTGGTCCAGATCACAGACTGGATTTAGAGATTAATAACATAAGCATGTTTAAACTTAAACTGTTTACTTTACACAAGCAGAGGTGCTCATTATTTTTTCTTTACACTAAGAAATGCACCCTGGGGATAAGAAAGCTAGGCTGTTAAAATATATTCAAGGATTTGGCTTTATCATACATGACTTCAACATGCAGGAGCTGAGATGGTGCCTGTTCTTTCCCACTTGCTTTTTGAGAGCATTTGTGCTCTTAGTCAAGAAATAGATCAGAAAACAAGCACAGACTTCAAAGACTTCTCAAACTAGCCTGGCAGAAGCACATTGGTTTCTGTAGCCCTCATGGAAGAAGAAGTCTCTATCACTAATTCACCTTAGGCCATTTCAAACAGCCAGGAACTCATTTACAGCCAGATCAACAGGAAAGCAGCTTTCAACAGGAGGCCAAGCCTGAACATGTTTGTTGTCTTAAGGGTCATTAACTGTGTGCTTGAAACACCCAAGTAAAAGCTCAAGTAACATTTTCTTTTCAAGGCTGCATCCCTGGTTTTGAACCTATGGCATTGAAAGAAGATTCCAGCCCCAAGATGGCCTGCAAGGGAGGGAATAATGGTACAATAACACAGTCAAGCTTGCTGCCCTGGCAATGAATGCTTATCTCATGCGGTTCTCCCACTGAGTAATGTTTAAAATAAACAAATACTGCAGGGGAGTTGCTGTTAGTGCAATTGTTGGGTTGTATTCTTGTGGCAAGCTTTTTATCATAATAGTGCAGCAGCAGTACGGTGTGTTTGCAAGGCAAGTTTGAGCCAGGGCATAAAAGCACATAAAGTCAGTTAATAAACAATGGACTTGGTGCATGCAGGTTTTGCAATGTGGCTCAAAAAATAACTCCTTCAAAGCACAATGATATCCAAGTGCTATTGAAATAAAAACAAAACAAAACATAATTGAGAGATTTAACTGGGAGTCCTTGGGCTGACTTATTCTCCTCTGGAGAGAGTAGGAACTGTACAAGTGTGATGTCAGCTGCAGCAGTACCCTGGTTCTATAGTGATGCACCTCTGCGTCCTTCCACTTGTGCTGTTCAGCACAGGTAGTGGCAATGATACTTTACTTTGCCCATGAACTATGACACCTTAAATGTTTTTCCTATATCTGAAGACTATTATATAGTCAGGTGACCAGATCCTCAGCAGGCATTTCATGAGTCTGATGGTGTCATACCATCCAGAGGTCTAGAACTTATCCCTATCTGGGGGTTGTGAGTTAATAGCAGCGAGTACCTACATCTTAACCTTCCCATTGTAAGGATGCTATAGACTAGGAAAAGGAAATATAGACAGGGGCTCCACAATTTTGCTGTACAAAGCTCACAGCAGTTCTTAACTTCACTGAAGAGGGCCATTGACCTTAATTGGCAGGACCTCTTCCTAAAAAATACACCCCAGGTTCCACGATGGTCTCTCACAATACTAGTGGAAAACACTCATTTGCCCAGCTTGGGAACTGTGTGATGCCAAGGTAGGGATGTCATCCCAGCACTTAATCCACTTGTAGGTTTATCATTACAAAGAGACAGAAGAATGAAAGACTTACTTGGTCCAAGACCTATGGAAAATGCAGCAACATAAACAAGCAGGCTGGCCAGTGAGAGCCATTTCAGGACATCAGGAACCTCTCCACTCTCCATGCGAGACCCTGTTGTGCTTTTGCCTCCTATTAGAGCAGTCCTGTTCAGTTCTCCTGTTCTGGCATCAGCTGGGCTTCTCTGCACATCAAAGGACAATCTTTCTGGTGAAACCATGCTAGCAAAGAGGTCCTTGAGACTCCCATTGGTGACACCTGTGAGGTTTCCTGGTCCCTGGAGAAAGAAATCCTCTGGAGCCTGGCTTCTACAGATGCTAGTAAAATTCATGTGTATGTTACGGTTCACTAAGCCCATAGTGATCAGTGATACTGCCATAACAGAGGAACCAACACACAGGAAAGTTTTGCTTCCAACTTGATCCACAAAAACTGTGGCTGGGACTGTGCTGATCACTTTAACCACTCCAACTCCAGTAGAAGCCAGGCTGGCAGCTTCGTTGCTCTGGAAGCCGACTGACTTCAAAATGGTTGAGGCATAATATAAAATGTTGGGCTGCCCAGTGGTTTGCACAAAGAAGACCAGAGTGAGTCCCACTAGCATTCGGGCCCTCATGTTGTTTTTTGAACGAAACAGGTCCAAGAAACTGTACTGATGTTCATCTTTCAGGGAAGACTTAATGGCAGTAAGTTCTTTAGTGGCATCTGAGGTTTCCCGCAGCCTCTCCAGTACTTTCCTTGCAGCTTCATCATTATTTTTCATGACAAGAAACCGAGGGCTTGGAGGAAGGAAATACATGGCAATAGTCTGCAAAGCACCTAAGGGGATCACAAAGCCAAACATGTACTTCCAGCCATGAGGTACACTGGCAAAGGCATAATTTGAAATATAGGCAAAGAGAATGCCTATCACAATCATGAGTTCATTTAAGGATACGAGGAGGCCTCTTCGGTGCTGTGGGGCGATCTCAGCAATATACACACAGGTTGCAATTGATGACAGTGATATGGAAACACCTATGGCAATCCTCCCCACAATAAGTATCCCATATGACTCATAGGGCAGCAAAATCATACTCCCCAACACAAGCAAAGAAGATGCAGTAATAATAGCAAGTCTCCTTCCAAATCGGTCTATCAGGAATCCACCAGTAAGGGATGCAAATAAGGCTCCAAACAGAAGGGAACTTACAACAATTTCCTGCTCTTTGCATGAGAGTGCTAATATGCTGCTCATCTGAAGAAGAGCTCCAGAGATAAGGCCCAACTCATAACCCATCAGAAGTCCACTTATGGCAGCAACAGCAGAAGATAGAAAAGTAAATGTTCCACAGCCTGAAATAAAAGACACAAAAACTGAAATTGTGACTTCTGCAACATTCTAACAACTAATAATAATTTTTTTGGACATACCAGACCAAAAATTGTTTTTGTAACTTTTAAGCAAAACAGTTAGGTGCATACAAACCCAGCAGTAGTGGTGACATAAAAGGCTACTTTTTGGAAAGGAAAAAAATCAAGTTAGGTATAAGCCTCTTTTATATTAATGCCTTTGGGCTCTTTATCTTCCTGATCAGAAATCAATAAGGTTTTGATCATGCCCTAAATAATTAAACCTTCTGCCTTAGAGTAGTCTTGCCTGCAAAAGGCAACACAGACAATACAACTGTTTGGGTAAGAAAGCAGTTTTTACCTTGAGATGTTCTCAGTGTTTCTCTCATACTGAATTGAAGAAGTCTTGCCCACCCAACTGACATACCACAGGCAAGGAAAACAGTGATTTCCCAGCCAAACTGCTTCAACTTTGACTTGGATAAGTAACAAGTTTTCCCTCACCACTTACTAATTACTTTACTTCACCTGAAGCCATGAAGGCTGCTGGTACCATTTTTGCCAACTGAAAACTTATCCAGTGAGCACTGAGGCTGATCCAGAAAGCTGGGATGTTCTATGGAAACCAATCTTTGAGGCACAAAGTCCTGAACTTTCTAGGCTTTACTTATCAGTAATCTCAGATTCTTTGGAATATCAGGATCAAATATTTCACATAGTTTATGACAGCCACAATGTCAAGAATAAAAGACAGATGGTGAAAACATAAACCAAATGAAGATTACATGCCTTTGAATGTCCACTTTAAAACAAACTCACTTTATGCAACTGTGCTTCACTGTTTATTATTACAGGCTGGATTTGCCTGATCGTATTCTACTAACTGTGAAGCCTTTTGCACCCTAAACCTTGAGGAATATATCAGTTTGTTATTGTTGGTCTTGTTCTTTCTCCCAGCTTGATTTTCCTCTCATTATGGAGTTGGCTGCCACACAACTAGGAAAAGAGTAAATTGACTTCTGATTTTCCAGTTAGTTGGAGACATGGTTCGTGCCTGAGGAGAGGTAGTTTTTGCAGCATAATAGAGTCCATATTTCTGCTAATTCTCATGGACAAGAGTACTTTCCAGCTTGGCTGGAAAGTGGTAAATGGTCTAATTGAAAATGATACATAGACTTTGTTTGGTTTTAGCTTATTTTTCTGAGGCATTAAGGCTCTTTGATCACACTGACTGCCTGGAGTTCCTTGCCAACAACTTTTGAGCACATTGGCAAGGATCAGTCCCATTTGACAGAGAATATTACATTTCTAAAGCAAATTGTGAAGAGAGAGGAGGAGGTCCTCTCTAGCAGCACATCTGCACCACTAAAACAAACAGTGCCAGGGCCCAGGCCCTGCCTCTGGCACGTGGCCATGTATCCTATTAAATTGCTGGCATGGTCCCTGGCATAGTTGTGCCCAAAGCCATCTCACACTCTCCTAACAGTTCCCAGAGGTGAGCCCCCCATCACACCCTGCAGCCACTCCTTTGGAGGCCAGGTTATTTTGGAGGGTAGCAGAGTATAACTCTGTGAATATAAGCTGTGCCTCCTAGGTCAGGGGAGATGTGTAAACCCATTAAGTATATTAAGATAAGCATCACCCAGAAGGTCTCCTACCTGGCTTTCGGTTTGCTCCTTTTGAGCCAAGCAGACACCAAGCAGCAGCATTCTCAAGCTATTGAGTGCAAACAGCACACCTCAGCCCACTCTGCTTCTGGGTTTGGGTGGCTGGCAAGCTGGAGATAGGCAAGAGATGGGCAAAACACACATGTTTTTTTCATGATGGGCCATAATGGGCAAATGGGAGCATTGAGAGAAGACTTTCAGAAGGTTGGAGTGGATGGTAGATTTAATGTGCTGGAGGTGGGACAGCTTAAAGAAAATGCCAGAAGCAAACTTGCAAAGTGCTCTTGTGATGGAAAAATCTTTTTTAATACTGTCATTGTCCAAGCATTTAGGTGTCTAAAGCTTTTTCTTCCTTTATGTCTGAGTATATGAGATCATTGCATTTACTTTCAACAGAGATCAGTGTATGAGTCAGGGCTGTCCTGGTGTACTTCCTTCACAGACTGGGTAGCACTTCAGTGGAAGTACTACTGGCTCCAGTCAAGCTGCTTTGTGCTACATGTGTTCCATCCTCCAAAGCATGCAGGCAAGATCCATTTTATCATTGCAAAACCTAATTTCTCTCCATCCTCCCCTTTTACTTGTCTGCTTACTGTATATTACTAGATCTGGAAAATAGACCCTTCCAATGATTCCTGGCTGGAAAACAGGGCTGGTTAACAACAGTGTTATGCTTCAGCATGAATGAGCTTGGGTATCAGAAGCCATACTGCTAATTTGATCACAGTGCTCTGCCTAAACTACAGCCTACTGCTGGTATTTGTGCTTTCATGGATGTCTCTGTATTTTACATCATTAAGTCATGTAGATTTAAGCCAAGATTTTACCTTAATTTGTATATTATGAAGCCAAAAGGGACCACTGTGGTCATTTAGTCTGACACTCACCAACAGTATAAAATAACCACTCAGACATATTTAAACAACATTTAATTTGAAGTAGGTCATTTAAACTACTCAGCTTTGTTTTAAAAACTGCTAGTGGTTTAAGTCACAAGTTGTCCCAGTGATTAATTGCTTTCACTGTAAATTATTTCTAGACAATTTTTGCAACTTTGACTTCCAGCCATCAGATCCCATTCTCCATTTGCCTGCATTTAGCTGTGTTCACTAAGTAAAAAAATTATAGTTTGTTATCAAGGCATCCCATAGGTCTCTCCTTTATAAGTTACTTAGCCTGTAAGGATTTACAAGTTTACTAGTCCCCTAGGTATTTGTTCTCTGAACTCTATCATCAACTTCTTCAATAAATTGTAAGCTGGACACAGTGCTCCTGCAGTGCTTGCACAGAGCTAGCCAGGAACTTGACATAATCGTCCCACTCCCAGTGGATATTTCCCCCTCTACTCATCTGAGGATTGTCATAGCCATATACAGAAGCTCATATTCTACAGGTTATCCTCCAGGACAACCAACTTCTTTCCTGAATGAGTTCTTTCCAAGGCATTGCCTTGCTTTTAACTATGGCCTGCCTTCTTGCATCCTAGCTAAGAATGCAAATCACTTTAGGTTTGTCTGTATTAAAACACATAGGATGGGTTCAGCTTACACAGCTGTGAGAGACCTATGGTATCTCTAGATTTCTTCTAGAACCACTTGTGAAAAAAACCTGCACTTCTAGATGTTTGAAGTAGGTCAGATGCCTGTTTTCCATTGCCTATAAAAGGAATCTCTGCAGCTTGCTCAGATGCAGATGTCTAAAGATAGAAGAGGGGAAGCCCAGACATCACATTTACTCACAGCCAGCAGGCCAAGCCATCCCAACTACATTCATCCAGTGACATATCCCATTTATTTATTACCCATCACCTTTATAACCCACAAATAATCCATTGTTATCTTCTTCCAGGCAATTGAGAAAAAATGTTAAATAATGGAGGGACAAATACTGAGTTTAAGGCTCTCCAGCAGAAACTTAGCAGTGTGTGCAGTGTCTTCTACTGGTACTTTGAGGTCTGTATCCTGCATGGCTTTTAATTCTTTAAATGTGTGACTGTCAGTTTGGACTGGTTCCAGTTTCTGATTCAAAATGACAGTGCCATGTCAAACATCTTGATGGAGTCCACCATCAGCATTGTTCTTTACAATCCAGGCTGTGCTCTCCTCATCTTGTGGTCCCCAGATCAGAGCAGCAGAGGTGATTGTTTTCAATCTGAGAGGCTGTACAAGGTGGATTTGGAGCTTGGACACCTAGGACATTACTAGGGAAGCACTCAAGCCCATCTATTTCTTGATTCTGCAAGTACAGCAGCTTGACCAATGTCTTAATATTTCTTCTGTTTGTTTTTACTGGGTCAGCTGATGTCTTTGTTCATGTGTCCAGTGGCACAGGCCAACAGAGGTATAGAAGGAGCAAAGGGCTCTATCCAAATGAAAAGCAGATTCTGATGTGATGCAGAGGGAGACACATTGTCTTTCTGCATTAGCAGCAGCAAACTCAGCAGCTACTTTGGTATCTCTAGTACCTCACAAGCATTATTCTGCTGAGAAACCTTCTTATGTCACTATGAGGTTTTGATGTAGCTGATGTACCTGAGGCTTGCCTGATTAGAACAGCCTGCTGAGTTAAACCCTGAAACTCTGTTCAGTTTTCATTCATGGTCTTCCTCCAGACAAAATTCCCTCTGACTTCAGCATATGTTTTGCTTTAACATTTCCAGATTAAGCATGTTGCAGTAGTTGCACTTGCAATCCTTTCAAGTGTCACTCCTAATGATGGTGCTGGCAGAACTTAGGCATTCCTTTTTCTAAAAAAAAGCTTCTTAAAATGTATATTCCTCTTGTTTTATGAGATGCCTGCAAAATACTTGGCAGCATGAAGCCCAGGGGAATAAAATATTTCAATGATGGCTTCCAGAGAAACTTCTCCTTCTGCTTGCAACAAACACCATGGCTAATGAATGTGGCTGGTATGTGACAAGTGATTGGAAAGTCTATTCTCTAGTTTCTCTGTGTAAACAAAAAGGTTTCTCAGAACTGTTACTCAGGTCAAAAGCAGCACTACTTGCAAACAAATTTATCTTTAAGAAATGCTGGAAATACTTATGCTCTGTTCCTGAAAAGGAGACAAAGCACAGTTGTGTTACAGCACAGTGTACTGCTGATGAGACTGGATGGGGCCAAGTAGTAAGGGTGTGCGCCTTTATTTTGAAGCATATATTTGGGAAAATCCAGTCCTTCCAAAGGCAAAATATTTGGTCTGTTCATGTTGTTTATGGGCATTACAGAAAAATGATCTGTGCCAGGGAAGATCTGCAAGGAGGCTGAGCTGGGAAACACCACTCCTCCTCCACATCTTGTGTAGGAGAGCTATCAGAAAGGTGCCTGGGAGCCCTTTCCACCTCACCTTGGCAGTACTACGCTCCACAGTAGCCTAAACACTGAGATTTCTGTGATGTGGTTTTCTTTCCCTTCTCCCCAGAGAACATGCAGTGTGCCTTCAGAAAACTAGTGGGATGGAGTGGGGAGGAAGTTACTTCTTTATGTGACCTGTGCAAATACATCTATTTTAATAGGAGGGAACTTGACTGTCTCTTCCAACATGGTACTTTTTTCTGTTGACTTTAATTTGATCTGAGGTGAGAAATGTCTCAATTTGGGAGGAAAGGATTCTGTAAGGTCAAATCTATGGTTTTCAAGTCTTTGGGGATTCTTTTATCTGTTTAGACACTGGGAAGGTGAAATCAACTTCTGCAAACCCCTGGTTAATAAGCACAGGTTAGAAAATCACAACTAATTGAGTGGCTTGCATAGTTATAACCTCACAGCATGGAATCTCACTTTTTCAATGGAACAAGGTATCTGATTTTATCCATGATAAATCCTAAAACAACAGCATCTGTATCTGTATATTTTAAACTATATTTAACAACACATCCCCAAGCAGCTTTGGGACAAACTTATGTTGCAAGCAGAGCTGGAAAAATTCAGAAAATATTAAATTTAGCCCAAAATTGTGTCAGAGCCATGTGGGATCATGCCCATTTGACAGATGCAACTCCTCCCACCCAAGTATGAAAGGCAAAACCAAGCCAAATATTTTTTAAACTAAACTAAAAAGGAAGGCAGAAGGAAGCTAATGTATTGCACATTTTCACACATGTAAATTCCTGTGATGGAGGGAAGCATTGTTTACTTTGTACAGTGTAAGCCAGAAAAATGTATTGTGTGAGTAATACTTGAATTTCATGAACAAAAGCTCCCTGGCACTGATGGAAACACAGGGAATGTAGATTCCAGAAAGACCCACCCTGGCCATCTCTCCATCTAGAGCTCTGCTATGTGTTTTCATTATGTCAAGGGACAGCCTTTTCCTTCACTACATTAAATGAGATTTGGGTTTTGTTTTGTTTTTTTCCAGTAAGAATCAGCAAGTTATTTTAAATTCTAACTGGGTAGTTATAAGTTCCTTGGCTTACTTCTTTAATTTCTTAGAGGAAGATCAAGGGTGTCACTTGCATGTACTCTTCTAACTGTAGCCCTTGTGCTACAGTAACTTTGCTGTCTGTTAATTGTAACTGCTGTGCTTCCCCTTGCTAATGATATCCTATAACCATCTGCACTGCTCCCCCCATACCCTAAGGTAATGTTAAATATGTCTCACATTGGCTGGCTTTCTGTTCTTGATCCACTTTTGCTTCCAGGTATCAGTACATGCTGCTGGACTGATCACCATTACACTCCAACAAAGCATTTGTGCCTATGGTATTTGAACATTCATGGGTTAGTCAGTTCATTCATTTTTAAGTGAACAAAACCTACTTGGGACATAGTCACTTCTGGCTTGTAACTGTGCTTTCCTGTTTGGGCACAGCTGTCTTGTGGGTGAGAAATGTCATGATTGTGGATCATTTCCCCCTGGATCTTATAATCAGTGAAAGGGACTCCAGATGCAAAACCATGCTGTAACTTAGAAGAACTGGCTGGGTAGGACAGCAAAGGTGAAGAGCTACAAAATTCAGCCACAGCACCCAAAAATCTTTTGCAGAAGAAATTCCACAGTTGCTTTTTCAGGACATCAGCACAGAAACCCTGTTTCTTCCTGAAATGCTAGATGAGAAAAGAGAGGAGGGAGCCCTTGTCCCCCCAGTCTGTGCTTTCCCCTTGCATGAGCAGGTGCAATGCTTGCCTGGCCTCCCTCCACTGCAGTGTAAAAGGCTGAATTCCTCCCAAGCTTGCAAGGACTGGACCACCACTGTCTTAGACGGCAGCAGGTTCTCTGACTTTTCAGGTGACTGATCTTCATAAAGGAAAAGGATTTACACCGCAGACAGCACATACATGAAGAGTAGGACAGAGGCCTTTTGGGAAAAGTATCACAGAAACCTTCATTCAAAATTCAAGCCAGCACTTCCCTTCCCTACTCACATTTCCCCCTCTCACACTTTTAGCAGCAGAGACAGCGTGCCCGAGGTGCCTTGGCTTTGTGGGGCTCTTCTCCCCCGGCCGCGAGCATCAGCTCCACGGGCTGCTGCTGCTGCCTAACAGCTGCCCTTCAGCTCTGGTCACTTTACCTGCTGCAGCTGGGAGCTTGGGGAGGTGGCGGCTTCCCCTGCTGCTCTTCTCATCTTCCCCTGCCCTCATCGTCTGGCTCTGCTGGTCGAGGTTCTCTGCACTCTGCCCAGGTACCATGGCCACCCCCTTTGCGCTTTGGGGCCAGGAGCACTTCAGAGGGCAGCAATCCGTCCCCAGCTGGAGAGGAGAGAACAGGTTGTTTTCTTCATGGCAACAAGTTGCTGAAGCTGGCTGAACCCAAACGCAAACCACAAAGTGGTTTGTGAACAACTTTGTTGCTATTTCAGAAGGCTTTGCCCTTTGCGGTGACAGAGGCTGTTGCTATTCCTGGGAGCCTATTGCAGGCGAGGGGAGGGCCGTCTGTCGGAAGTATTGCTTTTGCCTTTTAACAAATAGTTGGAGACATCAGACGTCCACACACAGCTCAATGCACATTCCTTACCCATTAGCTGAAAGGGTCTCTCCCTCTCTCTCTCTCTTCTGTCCCTCTCTTTTTTCCCTCCTCTCTCTAGTGTCCACACACACAGTTTTTTAACAGAGAAGGCACACTGAAGGGAAGGATTTGAAGTGTTTGCTGTGTCAGCTAAAGTTAGGGCACTGAGCACACACACATCTGGCATCTCTTCGTTCCTGCAAACTGTGAGCAAGTTGTGGTAAGCAACAGCGAAGAGTAAAAGAAGTCATGGCAAGCCCATGGCAGCCTGGGATGGTTGGAGTCAGGATTCTTCCCAGCATAGATGCATGTGCTACTTTACAAGGAAATGAAAGGCAAACCACCCTGTGTCCCATGATAATTATTTGTGGGAAAACTGAGATTGTTGCAGATATGCTGAGTCAAAGGCTTGATTTTGAGACCTGCTGGAAGTTACTCCACCCCTGTGGCTTTGGTGGAAGCAGTGGCTGCTGTGGTGGGCAAAGTTAGAGCAGGTGCAGGAGAGCTGCTCACAGGGGCAGCCTGCTCCACTTTGGTCCTGGTCCTGGCTCTGGTCCTAGTCCTTGTCCTGGTTCTGATCCTGACGTGTGAGCCTCTGAGTGCTCTCAGCAGAACCACTAGCCTGCATGGGGCAAGTTGTCCAAGCTATTCCCAATGGGAATTGCTGTTGTATAATTTGGCAGCGCTGCAGGCTTCTTGTTTTTGTGCTTTCTGTTTCATTACTTGCTGTTTTGTCTTCGTTGGTTTTGTTTTAATACACTAATGCCTGCAGATAGCGTGGGAGGGAAGGCAGAGGTGGGAAGCTGGTGGCTTTTGCAATATTTTGAGGAAGGAGAATTCCTAGACATTTTTTCCTTTAGTAGAGCAGGCATAGTACATTATTGGTGTTTACCTAACAAGAAAATTTGACAGAAGACACTGTAAGTGCCCTGTCTGACAGCTGCCTCACTGTCAGCTTCAGAATCTGGAGCACCAGGGATGCCACAGGGACACCAGTTCTGGCAGGGAGTTTGGTTTTGGGAGTGTTTTTGGCATGGAGTTAAATGAGTCAGCCTAGCTCTGCTCTCACGTGTAACACGTCTTCCATGTAAAATGTCCACCTGTCAGGCAGTAGGGGATGATATCAGGGTTGTTAACTATTTTTTGCCACATCCAAAGAGATGTTGTTTCTTCATAGGGTATGTGCAATTAATAATGTCAACTTTTAAAGAAATTATTTGGATGTTTGGGGAAAAAAAATGAGAGGCTGGGAAAGGAGAGGAAATCTTTTCAAGGGACAAGTTTCCTCTGTTATAATGTGGCATGTAACTGACCTCCTCTAACAGCCCACACCTCATACAACCCACAGCTCTGCTCAAATACCTGCTCTCTGCAAAGTCAGCTAATTCCATAGATACACACTTATTCCCACCTCCTAAACACCTCTATATGTAGTGGTCCTGCACTGGGACCAGAGGACTGCTGAGATGCCCATGGCAGCTCACTGGAGCCATGCTCCCAGATGTGTGGTCATAGAGGATGCTCTGTGGTTCACTCCTCCTGCCCATACCTGCTGCCTGGGGAGGGCTGAGCCCGAGGCAGTGACCCCACTGCCTGCTGAGGGGCCAGGAGAAAAAGAGAGTTCAATTCAGTCTTTGGTTGAATGGCAGGTTCAGCTTCAGAGGGAATTGATGAGAGGCTCTCTGTGTGCTCAGCAAGGTCTGACAGAAAGAGATGTTTTGAAAGGGGAAAGCCCAGTGAGAAGTAAGGTGTCCTCAACAGCCTGAACTGATGAAGGACTTCCCTCATCACATGTTCTCTTTGTACCAGGGTTATTCAGTAAGTGAAAATGTGAAATATTTTATCCTGGGATCTGCTGCTTGGCATGGCACTGGAATAAGGAATGTTTTACAGTGTCTTTTGTAGCCAGCTGACAGTGAAAAGCCACAGCTCAGAAGGTGCAAGAATCTCTTTTCACAATTGTGGCTGAAAAGCTGAGGCGTGGATGTTAGTGGTGCTAACTGGCATCCCAGAAAAGGAAGGAACTGGAAGAAAGCTGCTTCCAGCCAATGAAAGCAAACAGTGGGAGGGAAAGCAAACAGCCTGCACTGGTTCTGTAGCCAAGACAATTGTAAAGGATCTCGTGAAATGCAGCGACTGTGAAAGAGTCTGTGTCCCTGTGGTGGCTGGTGGCCACAGGGTCCTAGTCCTCCAGCCCTGTCTGTACCCCTGTCTCTCCCAGCAGAAATAAACAGGCAAGCAAACAAGCAAACTCCAGTACAACAGTCATGGATGGGATAAGGAGGAAGAAAAGAGAGTATGCTTTCCCACTTCCCAATTCTCTGCTCCTTTCCTGTTACTGCCTTATCTGTGTACTCTATTAAAATCATAGAATCATAGAATGGTTAGAGCTGGAAGGGACCTTTAGAGGTCATCTAGTCCAGCCCCCTGCAGTGAGCAGGAATACTTCCCACTAGCCAATCTGACCTGGAATGTTTCCATGGATGGGGCATCTACTACCCCTCTGGGCAACCTGTTCCAGTGATTCATACCTTCATTGTGAAAACTTTCTTCCTCATATCCTCATATCCAGTTTAAATCTGCCTCCTTTGGTTTAAAGCTATTAGCCCTTGTCCTGCCACAACAGGCCTTGCTAAAACAGACTGCCCCCATCTTTCTTATAAGCTCCCTTTAAGTACTGATATGCTACAATAAGGTCTCCCTGGAGCCTTCTCTTCTCCAGGCTGAATAACCCCAACTCTCTCAGCCTGTCCTCACAGGAGAGGCGTTCCAACCCTCTGACCAGTTCTGTGGCTCTCCTCTTGATGTTTGGCTGGTGCTGTGTGCCTGAGAGCAAGAGGTGTTGGTTAGAGCAGGGGCAGGGGGCTGCTGGAGGGTGTTTGCAGAGTGGGAACAGATTGCAGCCACTCTGCCCCACTGACTATTGCCTGGGAAGAGAGTCCTGCTGAAACCTGAGCAATGGGGAGAAGTGTTCCATAAGGCAAAAAATCCCAATTGCTAGGATAAGCAAACTACTTAACAACACTCCAAAGAGTAGAGCCCCTGCTCCACAGCTGAGCTATTTGAGGCTGGGCAGAAGGTCATGTGCTTCAGGAGAGAGAAGAGTGGAAAAGATAAAAAAGCCAAAAGCAGAAGAAGGTCAGGAGACAAGCCAGGGGTATGAGAGTAACACTGTCATGAGATGTCCCTACCAGTTTTGTCCACGTACAGTTGGCAAGAAATCCTCTTTTCTGATATCTTCTCAATTCTTTGCTTTCAAAACTGACCAAAATCAGAGGCATGATCAGGCTAGAAAAAGATAAGATATTCACATTAAATTGCTGAAAAATCTGCTTGGGAAATCTGTGAGAATGAGGTGGGCAGTTCTTCTGAAAACTGTGGTCATCATTTGTATTTGTCTACATTTCCAGTGATCTAGTAACCTGAATTTGGGACTGTGGAGAGACAGGAAAGTTGGTGTTACGCCAAGAGGAATTAATTAAGGGCTTGAATGGCTTTCTGAATTGGTTTTCTTAGGCCATTTTTAGCAGAGCTGGAGTAAAGAAGGTTGTCTTATTTCCCTGTAGATTTTATGACTCTCAGAAAGAAGTTTGTGGAACTCTCCCAATCAATTTATTCTAAAATAGGGAAATAAAGCTTTTCAGCAAGACTATGTAGAGGATTTTCTTGATGTATCAGCTGAAGTTATGTTGCTTGCATCTGTGGTTGCTGAGCTTTGCTCTCAGTACTAATGGTTCACCATTTGCAGAAGGGGTTTGTATGATAGCCAGCACAGGACAATGAGAGGGAGGCTGGGAGGATGAGAGAAGGAAGGACCCATGGGAAGAAAAGAAAGAAATGGAATAAAAACACCACTAAAAATGTACCATTAATTCCAGAAAAAGGTACTAGTCTCAAAAAGCATGAGTACCCTTTCTCATTAGTATTGACACACTGACATCCACACACAAGGAGGAAAATGTGACAAAATTCCAGTCATAGAGCAATGAAAACTAGATGAAAAAGGCAGAGCTATCTTAAGAAAGTTAAATGATCCAACCTTGAAGAACCGAGGCTTGTATCTAGTGGAGTCCCTCAGGGGTCAGTACTAGGACCAGTACTGTTCACTATATTCATCAACAACCTGGCTGGGGGAACAGAGTGTGCTCTCAGCAAGTTTGCAGAGGACACTAGACTGGGTGGAGTGGCTGACACACCAGAGGGTTGTGCTGCCATTCAGGGAGACTTAGCCAGGCTGGAGAGTTGGGCAGGGAGAAACTGAATGAAATTCAACAGAGGCTGCCCCATCCCTGGCAATGTTCAAGGCCAGGCTGAGTGTGGCCCTGGGCAACATGTGTGTGGCATCCCTGCCCATGGAAGAAGGGTTGGAACTAGATGATCTTTAAGGTCCCTTCCAACCTGGGCCTTTCTCTGATTCTATGAACTTGAGCCTAAACTCAGAGGAAGCATCTCAGAGAGATAGAGGGAGGGCAGCAGTGAACACACAGCCCTGATTCTTCACTTAGCTTCCACCACAAATGTACTGTCACCCATATGGTGCAGCACCTGCTGATGTGCAATCCCAGGACAAGGGCTGGGCTTGGAGCAGCCTGTCAGTAATGTCACCCACTGCCTGAAGTCAGGTGGGTTTTAGGAATTTCCAAACAAGGTGCTAAATATGCTCTTTCCATCTCTTCACAGTGGAAAAAGAGTTTTGCTCTTTCTTTATGTGATGAATTGTTAGAAATCTGTAAGCTGAAATTCCCTTTGCCTGTTCCAGTTAAGGAAAGGGATGTACACCATCCTAGCTAAGAAAAATATGAGCAGCTGAAATGTATTTTTTTGTTGCTGGGAAACATTTTCTCCCAGCATAGAATATGTCAGTCACACAGGAAACAGTCATTTTATGGTTTTAATTATTTCCACTAAGAAAGTGATTTGTTCTCTCCTGAACATCTTATTGTTGCAAAAAATAAACAACTAAATGTCATTAATGCTGTTCTTCAACTTCTTGCTGGTTATTGACCAGAGCTGGCAACTTGAAAGCAGTTTTACATGCATTCATTAATACCAAATGTTGGTAAAGCTTTCCAAAGTCCATCAAAATGTTCAAATCATTGCAGGCAAGCAGGAAATGAAACCAGCTTCCAATGCACAGGTCATTTTGCATTCACCCAGTGGGCATGAAGCAAGCTTTAAGTAGTCCATTCTGCAGAATAATTGCCACCTGGGTGCATTAGCAGGTAGCAAAGGCAGTCACCAATGGACATTGTATGTCTGAAAGTGTCCAGGGTAAATGGGGTTTTGAGACCATCATTCCCCTTCACTGCAGGAGATGCTGAAAGCTCAGCAGGTGGAGTCACAGGTCTGATATCACCCAGGCCAACACAGAAGAGCCTGGCTGGAAGAAATGGAAGGTTCCTGCCCCAGAACACTTCCTTGCCTCTGTACTCACCACAATCCCTTTTTCTGAAATACAGGTAGGGGAAATACTACAATGGTAGTGCTTCAACAGGGAGGTACCAGCTAGGCTTCCTTTCCCCACAGTGCCAACTCTGGGGGGCAGGTATGCACTTTGCTGGCAGAGAGACCAGGGAGGAAACTACTTCCTACTTTAAAAAAACAACAACAACAACAAACCAACCAACCAACCAAAAAAAACAACAACCAAAAATCAAGTTAAAAAAGGGCAATTTTCACATTTTCTTCTGGTGACTGTGAGACAGGAGCGAAGGCCTTTTGGCTGCCAGCTCTCTGGCCTCTTCCACCCTCTGATCTAGCTCCCAAAGGCAGGCTGTGTGCCCACGTGGGTAGTAGTGGCTTTTTTATCCACCACAGATCAGTTGGGAGTGCACCCATAGAACCTCCACGTCCTTCTTGGGGAGGAAAGCCTTGGTGGGGCTGTGGCTTCAGAGCAGATCCCTGACATGCACCTTCCAAAAGCGCTTGGCTCTGGCTGCAGCCTGCTGCAGCTCAAGGGCTGGCATTTAGTTCTTAGCACTTTTATTTGCCTTTTTTAAAAGTCCAAGGTACATATCACCTCTGGCAAAGCTAATTTAGTGATCTCCAGGGTAGAAGAAAACCCTCTGCTGTAATTTTGTGTTTAGTTTAGCAGCATGAATTTTATGAAGGACTTCCTGGAGCTGCTGAGGGCTGCAAGGCCTGGGAGGGGCTGATGCTGCTTCCCTCCTTGCTGCTGGCATGGGCAAACGCAGCCTTTTGAGCAGACAGCTGCCATCCAAGCCTGGCTACTTGGCTGAGTTATTTCTGTTAAACAGGAGACCTTGGCTCAGGAGACCAAGACAAGAGACCAAGCACTGGGACTTGGGCCTCTCCAAAGATTATAGAAGTCCTAGTGCATTCATTTGGCTTTTCCATGGTGTAGGCTTCCAGCCTATTAACATCTCCATCCAGGAGACACCCTCCTCCCTCCTTTCTCATTCAGATTCAGCCCCCATGCTGCTCAGTTTGGCTTAAGTCACTCTATTTCAGACTATTTACTGGAACATTAGCTGTTTAAATGCACACTGATGAAATAGGCATTGGCAAAGACCAAGGGGCTGTCAGTGGTTCAGTATGTGCTGTGTGGGAGATAATACATGGTACCCTGAAGAGCCACTGCACTGCACCTGAGCAGGAATCCTCCCAGGGAAGGGATGTCTGAGATTGAGTTCACAGCAAACTGTGACTCTCCTGAGTTGCTACTTGGCTTTTTGCAGTGGGTGTACTGAGTGAACAGACCTTCACACCCCTTGCCACATACATATTCATTTTTTCTTACTCCTGGGTCTCTGACTGTCTTCTCTCTCTCAGAGTGTCCAAGGGGGTAGAGCAGCTTCAGCAGTGAGAAAGGAAACTCAGACCTTCTGTTCCCTTCTGAAGGAAGTCTCAGTTCACTGCAAGACATCTGACTTTGAAACAGCTCTCCATGTAGTTTAGGGGTTTTTGTGACCATATCTTTAGACATACATATATATCCTTATTTATCATTATAAGGTCTGTCTCCCTTGCCAATTAAAAGTGAATACACTTGGGCCAGCTCTCAAACTTTTGGCCATATGCCACTGAAATCAGAAGAAACACATTAAAGCACCTAATTCCTGGAGTCTTGTGTTTATCACATCTCCATAACCCACTATCCCAGTTGTGAAAACTTGAAAGCCTTAGTTAGTTGAGCTCCATTCACAGAAACTCAAGAATGAAAATACACATATAAATAACTCAGCATTTTGTATTTTTAAAAGCCACGTTATCTCAGCCAGTCTTTGGATTTTGAGTTTCTGAAAGGTGTATGAAGTGGTTACCATTTTGTTGTCATCTTGAGCATACATGATGTTAAAATTGGTGAGAAAGGAGAGCCTGAGCACAGCCTGAAACAAAAAAGTTGCTGAATATCTTTATTGCATACTGTTTCTTTCTCACGCCCTCACCTTGTTCAGTACACAGAGCAGACAATGTTTAGTTAATAATCATTTGGACATCTGTGTTACATCAGAGCTCAGACTGCAAAACCACCACCATTACTGCTCCTTTTATAACCTACAGTGCTAGTCAGTACTTGAATTTTGTTTGGTTTGTTCCAGACTATGGTCCTGGCCTTGGAAACAAAGCTAATCTGTCATGGAGATAAGGTATTTCCCTATAAAATGCTAGATGGTACTGGAATATATAAAAAATTCATAAGCCTGAATTAATCCATTTTCTCAGCCTGTCAATAAGATGAGTGGATAGCATTATCTCTGCACTGGGGTTGAGGAATTGGGATGTATAATTTTAAGTCCAAAACCATTCCTTTAAATTCAGATGCTCAGTCTGAGAAACTGAGGACCTATCACTGTCATTTTGTACTAAACAAGCATTAATGCATATAAAGGCAGTTACTTTGTTAGTACTTGGGAGTCTTGAACACAGCTGAAAATAAAGCTTCAGGCTCTCAGATTATACAAGGAGGAAAAAACAGGTCTATCAGAATCCTTTGTAGGCCATCTAGTCCATCTTCCTGCCCTAACAAAAGGTCAGCTATATGTGCCACCCTGGTCATCCCTATTGCTAAAATGTTCCTGTCTTACCTGTTCTTACAAATCCCTTAAACCAGAGGTTTCACTCTCTTCTAAGTCAGCTTTCTTCCAGTTGCCCTGTTATGCTTGTTGTTAGACTGTTGTTTAGATTAAGCCCTCTATACTACAACTGGTCCATCTTTCCCTGCTTGGTCCAGGGGGGCCAAAAAGAGCTGCATATTCCTCTGCTCTTTAGACATGTTGAATACCTGCTGCTGTCCCTGGAGTCCTCCCTGGCTCACACCTCTTGGGGAATACTGCCTAGAACAGGACAGGAAGCACTGACAGAGGCCTCAGGGGTGTTGATTAAGGCAGAAAAAATTCTGTGCCTCCTCTGTGTTGCTTTTCTGCTCATACGTCCCTGATGAGATTCTTGCATCACAACAGTGTCAATGTTATTGCTCATGAAAAATTTGGGCTACTTTACAACCCCAGTTCTTTTTCTACAGGCCAGTTATCTGTCCTGCCAGCTCCCATTTCATCATTTTGTGATCAATTACCTTTATTTAAATGTAGACCTTTGTGGTCTTTCTTACTGACTTATTTCCTACATGTTTTCAACTCACTATACTAATTTTTTTTAGTCTTCTGCCCTTGAATGTTTCTGCAGCTCCCCTTCCAGGTGGATTTTGTTTGTGATCTCCCCCACAAATTTAATACACATATCTGCTAATGACAGGAGTGATGGAGCAGAAAGCACAATAAAGAAGTGGACACAGGGCAGACCACTTTGGAAACAACAGTGCATTTATTTCCATTTTAACAGTGATTTGTAAAAAATGAGCAAAGTTCCCACCAAAATCATTTCCCAAACATCTAAGAAACAAGGCATCTGCTGATGAACACACTACCATGAAAAGTCTGTTGTGACTTCTTCAAGGTCAGGTAGCAACTCTGTCTCACAGGCTCAAGTTTGAGGTCAGCTTTCACCTGCCTTCAGGATGGGGCACTTCCTGGCCCCCAGTTAGTTCAGAGCTGCCTGGCGTGGCTGGCTGAGGGCAGCTCTCTCCTCCTAAGGAGAGAGAAGGGCAAAGTTCAACTCTTGGGCACAAGGAGCTGGGAAGAAAAGACACAGTCACTGAGACTATCACCTTTAGAGGCTTCAGCTTTTAAGCTCCAGCATGCCTGTACGTGTCCTTACTCCTGATTTAACCAAACCCTGACAGGTTTTTGCAGGAAGAGGAAAGCATACATTCTGGGCAAGGTTACCCTTGCAAAATTTCCAGTGATTGGTAGAAAGCCTACTGGGGGAGGAGTAATGACAGTAATGTTTTTGAAAGTAAATATGTTTTTGAGCACTGGCAAAAGCAGATTTTTCTCCTAGCATTGTTTGCAGAAAGAAGTTGTTTGCCCTGAGCTTTACTACAAGCAGATCTTAAACAGTGCAGCTGCTGATCACAGTGGCTGAGGATGGAGCAGGGTTTTCAAAGCCAGGGCAAAGGGAGGTCAGGGGCTGGACATGTTGGGTGCTTTACCAGGCTGCCATTCTGTCTGGAAAACATGAAAAGGACCTCAGTAGGAAATGAGAGAGCTCAGGAGTGGATGCTTAGATAGAAGGAAAGATGGTAGGAATTAGTCAGTGCTCAAAGTGCCTATAAAAAAGCAAGACAGAGCTGTACAGTTCCAGCCAAGTAGCTTTTTCTACAGCCATGGGCAACTACTGAGAGTGCCTCATACATTTATGAGTGGAGGGGAAAAGGCAATCCCTAGCTCTTCTACTAAGTATATTAACTGGTTTGGTGTATGTTTAGTCGTCAGGAGCCCTGCCTGTGACCAGCTACAGCATGAGTACTATCAACCAGCTATTGATGTTTACCCCAGCACAGCTCTTCATTTTACTTTATCTTCTCCTAATTTCAACCAAAGCTGTTGAAGTTAGTAAGATGACAAAAACCCCCAAACAAGGTACCATAATCCTCCCCATAACATAAACCCATGGCAAATATAAGCTCACACAAGCAGATTTTATATTATTAATTGGGGTTTCTTGAGCACAGACAAGCAAAATCAGGTCCTGTTTTACCAGATTCAGTTTAATACAGGGTTTTTTGGGGAAAAAAAATCCACTTCTTCTAATGGTTGAGGGGTTTTTTGAGTCAAGAATAAAAGATGTATATTTTTATTCCACTAGAGGTCACCAGCACGACAGTTTTACAAAGAAGACTACAGAAAAAAGCAGGATGATTTCAGCTGAAGTTCTTCTGGGACTTAACTATGTCATGAATTTGGTCAGCCAATCATTCTGGAATAACTGTACCAAACTGGTTTGGAGAAAATTCTCATACAGATTTCTGCTTTGAGACCTTAGCATGTTTCTGGGGGAAAAAATAAATAAAGGTCACTTTAATTCTGTACTGGAGTGTTCTCATCATAAAGGATAGCTTAGAAAAGGTAGATCATACCAAAATAAATACACTGAACAGTTATTTTGAAGTGATTAGGTCACAATTTAAAAGTGCAGTATTCACTAATAAGAGTGCAAATTAAAACAATGATTTGAAATTAGACTCTGTGCTCCTACTTTCCTGTGGCCAGCTCAGAAAAAGAAGACCAAACAGGATGTTTTATGGCAAGCTACATTAACCCAGACTTGGGACTAGCCCCATGGCCACTCTGAAGCCTGTAACACTTGACAGTACACTGGCAGGCACCCCTGCCTGTGGCATTTCTGCTGCCTCCTCACAGTAGCTGTGTGGGGATCTAGTCTGTGATCACAGCAGCAACTTAACTCATTAGGGACATGCTCAGTCAAGCACCATTTTTGCTGTGGTGCCATGCCCTTGGTTACTTGCCTCTTCCAATGAGGCTTGGAGGCAGTGCTCAGCAAAAGGGAGTTCCATCTTGATGGAGAGTGATATCACAGCTGGCCCATATGAAACTTGTTGTGATATGCTATGTAACATATAGATAACCAGAGCCAAGGGTGACAGCAGCAGTTATTAGATTGACCTCACATCTCTCACACATCTAGCAACAGGAGTATCCCAAACAAAGCACCAAAACTGCCTTTCTGATGCAGCAGTTTGAGGCTTCTCACAACACCCCTTGTTTTCCCACAGCAATGTTGCAGCTCACTTTTCTTCCACCCAGAGCTGCACCATGCAGTTATCACTCTCCATGTCACTGCAACAGCTTCAGGTTGAAGGGTTAAAGCCTTACTTAACCCATATCCCAAGGTCTTAACATGGCCTTGCCTTGACACCTCATCCTATGAAAGAATCAGGTCGCATAGCAGAGACACAGGCTATGTATATCAGTTCTGCTGCTGGAAGGTTGTATTTTTCCATGAATAATGTACTGCAGGCCTCAGTGTGCTTTTCCAGAAGGGAGCAGGGCTATCACACATCCTGCTGCTCCAGGAGATAAGAGCATATAATAGCCCAGAGCTGTGGTGTGCAGCCCCGAGCACACCACCAGGAACTTCACCTTTGCTGGAGAACTGGGTCAGGGGCCAGACAACAGGAAACAAAAGGAGTCTCTTCCCAGAAAGTCATGCATTGCTCTTTAATTACCTGATGTCAATGGCCAATGCAGCTGCCAAACATTGTGCAGCTCCATCAGCAAGGCCTTACATAAGCCATTTAATGAGTTCATATGCACCTTTTCAGGTATTCTTCTCTTCTGTGTTCTTCCTGCAAGACTTTGCAAAGCCTTACTTGTGTTAGCTCCTTCTTATTCTGTCCATTTTTGGGATGGGCAACTCACCCTAACCTCACCCCCCCCATCACCACCATCTTGGCTGTGCTCAAACAAAGGAGGTCAGGAGACAAGGAGCCATCCATCTGCATGAAACTCAGAGCCATCACAGTCTCTGTCAGCTACACAGCAGTTCAGCTTTTGCCTGTGAGAGAGCAGGAGGTGTCAGGCAGTGAGCAATTCACGCTAGGACACCAAATGTATTGGCTCTATAGTCACTGGGCACTCAGAGTGTTTGCCAAAATGCAACAAATGGCACTCCTTGAAGCACTCAGCTGTGAGGGAGCTGTGAGGGTGAAAAAGAAGATGTATGCAAAACTTCCAGAGGTTTCTGGCATCAAGTAGTGGTCTAGAGGTATCAGAGACAGCAAAACCCCCACCTCCTTATCTGGGCCACTCCCATTCAGGATGTTTGAAGCAAGATCTGAAGCAGGCTCTTTCCAGTGCTCCATTATACACCACAGTTTCAAAAGGAACATCTAGGCCATTGTATATATGAGCAATTTTATTCCTCATGGCACTTGAAAGGCATCAGTTGCCTTTAATCCATGTCAGCTAGTGCCTCTCAGCAGCATTATTACTGCAATGAAGTCTGCAGATTAAGAAGATCGCTATGCTCCTCCAGTTCTCCTGTTGGTCCTTGTCAACAACACTTTTGCCTCTTCTCATTCAAGGTCAAAACCCAATGTACATAGCTTCAGTAAGAATTAAGTAAGATGGAATAAAACTGTCATTTCACTAACTTACCAGTGTTCACCTCTGTGGTAGTTGGTTTTGCTCTTCTCTTACTCACTGCCTTTTAAATCACAAGTAGAATGAAGAGGGTGAACAGGGATTGATCATTCACTGTCCTCTTAATGCAATCATTCTAGGTCATCAAGAAGAAGAAAGATAGAAGAAGATCTGAGAGAAAAGGTAGTCCATGGCTGTAGCCAAGTGCCACTGCTGTCCTCCCCCAGCAGGAGGAAGAACATAGCATGTGGCATATGACCTGACACTTTTCTCTTGTGTATCAGCATAGGTGAGAAGTCTGTTGCCACCAGAAGGTGTGATGGCAGGACAGGGAAATGCACTTGGTTGAAACTTAATCTGGTGAGTTTGAATACAAGCAGTAGGTTTCTGCAGCTTACTGCTGAAGTGAGCACCATATGTCCCCTGTGGATCTGCTGCAAGCCTGGCTGTCACATCTTGCTTGCTGTTGCTGTCAGAGTTAACTAGAATAAGCATTGATCAAGCTAACAATGCTCCTGCAGCAGAACTGAGTGCAGATTGTCAAGCTCAGCTAAGAAGCACAATATGTATTTGACCAGTCAAGCTCCCTGCTGGCAGCACCCTTGCATAGAGCTGGGGATGTTCAGATCAACTCCTTTGGGAGAGCAGCCTACAGGTGCCTTACCTCTAGTTCCAGGGTGTATTCCCTCAGGAAGACTCTGGTTAGAGCTTGTACATCCTCCCAGGAACAGGTTTGAGCTATGTTTTAGGAAAGAGGATTTCTTACTTCTGAGATGCAATACCATGCCTCCTTCCTAAATTGGTGAGCATGGGAAACTGGTACTTTTGTCATGTGGTTTTGGATTAATCCAAATGGGAAGAGCTTCTTATGTCACTAGAAAACTTTCTCTGTTGTGCTTCTGATGCTGTTGAGGTAAAAAATAGAAGCAGTACACATAGAATGAGAAAATATCTCTGCTAGTTTCAAGATGCACCTGCTATCTGTGTTTGGGTTTGTGCATCTGCAAATTCTCTTTTGTTCTATTCAGAGTGTAAATTAACTTGTCATTCAAGTCATTAAGGAGATGTCATTAATTACATCATTTGAGGAAAATTGGAGCAGATTATTTTAAGCAAATGGAATTAAAATGCTTTTCTGATGAAGAATTTATGGCATGAAAGATTTGTTATCCTATCTCTGGACTATATTGGCAAGTTGACATTGTATTCAAAGGAGACAAGAGGAGCAGGTTTTGCACTTGCTGTAATCAACCACCTTCTGAATTGACTCTTCATTTTAGTGACAGCACTTTCCCAGCTGCCTTTTCAGAGGCTGGCTTTCAATAATAAATAAATAAATAGAAGGACACATTTATAGAGAAGTAAGCTTCCTGGAAATACCACATTTGAACTCACAAGCTTCTTAACATCCCTTTTATATCCTGATGGTGTAATCAGTGTATTTCTGTCCTTAGCCAGCAAGCAATTTGGCATTAGTGCCTCACCTTATTTAGGGCTGTTGCAAAAGACTCCTTACTTATGCTGAACGTGAGAGGAGAATCTAAACCTGTCAATGCAATCTAAATTTAGGAAGGGTAAATGGAAAGCATTGTATTTAGAGCTAAAAAGGAAAAGGGGTAGCATTGTGGGAAGACATTACTGTCAGGCTCTTCAGTCCTTTAAGCAGGCTTCACCTGTTCAGTAGTATCTGGCCATGATGGCCAAATTTTTCTTTCAGTTTTAGCTATGAAAACCCATACAACTCTTTGGCCTTCCTGTAATTTATTCTGACATAAATAACAGCTGATTTCTCCTCCTCCCCTCCTCTTTTTTTTTTCTTTTGTTGAATTTTTCCCTTTTTGAAAACTGTCCATTTTAAAAAGGACTGAAACAAGGTTTGCAGCCTTTCAAACAGGAACAAGTCCTGTTTGGATTTAGACTCTCCAGGATTAATGTGGAACATAATTATTCTGCAACAAGTATCTTGTGAGTTTGTCAATGAAAAAATTCAGGTAGGATAAAAGCTTTCCTGGAAATGAAAAGTGGATGATAGATGCAGGAAAAGCTGTGATGTGTGAGTCCTTACTTTTTAGGTCTGATAGCATATTGTTAGAGGTGCCTGCAATTTAAAAAGGAAATTGGGTCAGAATGTTGGAGCTTGCTATGCCATGACCAGGGAAGAACCTGAATTAAAAGATTTGGGAATAAAGCTGTCTAAATTGCATTTTAGGGCCCTTTATGGGAAACTAAGCACTACCTATGGTGGAAAAAGAGAAGAGTGAGATTTTCTGATCTCAGAGAAAATACCCTTATTTGAATCTGACAGGGACACAGAGACAGGGGTGTGACAAAAGGCAGACAAATAGAGAGGGCACAGGCATCTGGGGTGATGAGTTTTCAGCTGTCATCTTTGTGAATTCAAATTGCAGTTACAATTTGCTACTCAGTGGTGGATAAATAGAGATGTATAATAGATCCTATTTTTGATATGTGGCTACATAGAGAGCTTCTGGATTTTAAACTATAAGCAATGTGTATTTTGTCTCCATGTGCAATGGGTTTGGTACTGCATGTGCATGTATGACTATTACAAGTCTAAGTGTCATCCATCAACACTGAGCAGCACTTTGCCAGGGGTGCAAGAGCACCAAACCCAGAGTTCTAAAAGTCTTGTCCAGGGAAGGGTATTGATCTCTCTTTTTAAATGATCTCTTAAAAAATGCAATTCTGGGACCTCAGTTGCTTGAGAGTGCTGAGCCAAATGAAAACCTCACCTTTACCAAAACAGTGGAATCTTGCTCCCCCTCACAGCTTTCTGTCACCATCTCTGTGCCAGACTCTTACTCTGTGCCAGCTCCAAGGCAGGACAGAAAAGGAGGGAGGAAGTTCTGGGGGCCTTCCTCATTTGGTTAAATGAACTGTTGTTTTGGCTCAGTGGTCTGTGAAAATACATCAGCACTGTTGGCCTAAACCAGCTGGGGAGTAAAACAGGTCTTGGGTAGCTTAACCCTCTAAGTTTTACTTTGCAGCCTCCAACAGGGGCAAAAGGCACCTCAGCTGATGGGCAATGGCTCATCAAGGTGAGGGAACTTGCAAGCTCTGTTAACAATCTTTCTTACCAGGCTGCTCCTACCAAGGTGACATGGAAACCAACAACCATTGTATGTCTGGCCTGTTCATTGCAACACAAGTTGCATAGTTGGAGTGAAGGAAAACAGTAAAACACATGAAAAAATGCTCATTTGAATGCACCAGCAAGAGCTAGAGTACACACAGTCTAGAGCAGGTACTCATCAGTGTTAACTTTTATTCATGTAAATAATCCCACTGAAGCCAAAGGGAGAACTGGAGCAAATATGTTGTGTGTTGGAAGGCTCTATAGTCTGCCTCAGAGTGATTAACCACTGTATTTTAGCATGAACAGTTGGTGAATTATTTTTGGCCCAGATGGTAACAGGCCCTCATCAAATGTCTGGTTTGATTCATGCTAGCTGAATGTTTCTGTTAATGATGCTCTCCTGTTGTGTGAAAAAATGCTTTGCAGGTTTATGTGACTTAGTGTAGCTCTCTGTGGATTTTGGCACTGTTTCACACAAGAACTACACTTCTGGAAATGATTTTCTCATGGACACTCCCAGTATCTTATCTATTTGCAGCTTTTTGCCATTACCTGTCACAATATTTTGCATGATGGCAGCATGCCAAGAGATGCAATGTCATGTTAATAATTGTTACTATATCAAGTATATTTCAGGGCAGACAGCCAAAGTGATAAGAACTTTAGAACTAATAAAATAAAACCTCTTTTCCCCCCTTTTTTGTATTTCTTGTTCTCCAGCACTTTCACTTGATAGGCTGCTTTTTCTTCTTCTCTCCTTGTTCTCAGCTGCTGACATACTTCTTTTTAGTGACCACATAACAAGAACCAGTATACCACTAGTCATCTGTAAACCATAATTTAAAAATCCATGCTTTGGAAGTGTGTTAATCATCATAGTTGATAAAGCTTCTACTGGCTTGCAGTGATGTTTTAAACACATAGAGTTTTTCTTTGCTACATGTTTTTAATTGCTTACAGGGCTTATCAGCATCTGCAAAGATAAAATACTTCAACTCCCTAGTGAGCTGCATGACTTCCAGTTAGTTCTACATCCTCTTGGTATCAATCCCATGTGCCTATAATGTGATCTGCTGAGTCTGCATTGAGCAAAATATGCACATGCTCAATGATCAGTTGTAGGGGGGTGTGTGAATCTGTTTTAACTGACTGCATTTACAGTGAAAACTCCCTTTATAGGCAATGGAAAGAAACCATCCCCTCCAGAAGGCTCATCATCTCTGTTTAAGACAAGGGAAATCAATTGCTCTCCCCGTTTCCCTCTGTAAACTATAAAGGGACTGTAATGGGGGACTAAGTGTCTGGCTCAAGTCTGACTCACATTTATAAAGCAATACAACTTATTTAACTTAGCCATAGACTGTTTACTGAAATATAGCTCAATGTATCTCAGTGAGATGATATTCCATATTCAGGGTTGAATAAGATAGTCCTTGTATAATAATTTATTAAGCAGAAATGGTTCTTATAAGGTTTAGTCCAAGTCTGCAATTTCATCTTTCAAAACACATCAATAAATGATGACTTGAACTGCTTGAAGCCACACCACCAACCTCTGCTTCCTGAATTTAAGGATAGTGTCTAGCCCAGGCTACTCATGTGATCCCAAACCTGAAGCTGAGTAATGGTGGAGCGCAGAGAAACTTCAGACACAAATCTGGAAACATAACTCATATCTTTACCATTAGTCAATAAAACATGGCCCACAGCTTGTTACATGGTCATCACTTAAAAGAAGCAAATGGATTATTTTGTCTCTTTGGAAAAGCTGCATAGCCACATCTCATCTCTATTTCTTATTTCAGTGTACCTTGGCACAGTCAGTGACTAACTGCAGTTGTGTGACATACATTACTTCTGTTCAAATCCATACAAAGGCTATTTTTAGCCTATGTAACTGAATTGATACAGCACAGTTCTCAACAGGAAACTTCTCTGTAGGGCATATGCTTTGTGTCTGGGCAGACATTAGCTGCACAGCTATCTTCAGAGTAGTGTGTGCATTTACCTGAACTACTGAGATGATTTCCCTGGGAAAAGCAGAAATTTTAACTAACTGACTGACACTATAGTTTTGAAACCATACAGGACCCTGTACTAGATCTCTACTCCCCTCTCAAGTACGCTGTAATGAAGTTTATATAAATAAAAAAAGTAAAGATAGAGGGTTTTTTATAGCAGCACAGAAAATATCAGTATTAAACCACTAGAGAACACTAGTAAGTATAGACTGTAAAGTGCAGAAGGATGTTTACAAGTACTGAGACGGAAGGATGAAGTCTAAGAAGGCTTAGGCTTTATCCTATAAACCACTTATTTGTGTGCTTCACATATTACATTCACAAGAGATGGCCTGAACTGTGGATATCTTCTCTTCATCAACACGTGAGACACCATTCACAGAATACCAAGTTCCTCACACCCTCCTGTGTGGAGGGGAGAGCTGATGAGTGATCAGAGACCCTTAATGACTAAACAGGCCAAGGCTGGAGACCATTTCCTAAACTGCCAAATCCTAAATCTTCCCAAATAAAGAGCTACTAAAGGAGCCCATGGACATGACGCAATGTGTTTCTTGCCTGTTGCTGCTCATCTGGTGCTGCTTATCCCTTTCTGCTAGAGGACAGGGAGGGGAGCAGAAAGTAAACTTTGGGGTTTGTAGCAGAAAACAGTCACAGGATCACAGAATCAGTAAGGTTGGAAGAGACCTCTAAGATCATCAAGTCCATCTATCAGCCTATCACCACCATGCACATTAACCCATGTCCCTAAGTGCCACATCTATATATTTCTTAAACACCTCCAGGGACAGTGACTCCACCATCTCCCTTGGCAGCCTGTACCAATGCCTAACAACTATTTCAGGGAAGAAATTTTTCCAAATATCCAACCTAAATCTCCTCTGGTGCAACTTGAGGCCATTACTTCTTGCCCTCTCACTGATAACCTTGGAGAAGGGACTAAGTCCCATCTCACTACGATCTGCTTTCAGATAGTTGTAGAGAGAGATAAAGGTCTCCCCGAGCCTCCTCTTCCTCAGACTATACAAACCCAGTCCCCTTAGCCACTCCTCATAAGACTTATTCTCCAGCTCCTTCACCAGCCTCATTGCCCTTCTCTGGACATCTCCCAATGCCTCTATTTCTTCAAGGAGTCCAAAACTGGACACAGTATTCCATCTGTGCACCTTGACATGGAGGAAACTCTTGCCTTAACCGGGTGCATCTCAAAGGCAGGTGGACACAGAAGGGGTGTTACAGAGGAGACTGCACCTGACAGAAGTAAAGGCTTCCCTGCATTGATTAAGGCTTGCACAACTTCAGGGGGAAAAGAAATAAAATCTGTGTGTAAGAGGAACGGGAGCTCTAAGCTGGGTCCTGCACTGCGGTGGCCACAGGGTGTCACCCTTGTTCCAAGCTGATACCGACCGCCCGGCCATGGGCGGCCTGGAGGGAGGCAGGACCTCGGCTGTGGGCAGCTGGCTTTTGGGCATCTCCTGCACTCGGATAGAGGCCCTGCTGGGCAAACAGCTCGGGAGAGCTCCTGCACGGTCTGGGCTATGGGCAGCTGGCCTTTGGGCATCTCCTGCACTCAGATACGGGCCTTGTCGGCCGGACAGCTCTGGGTGGTTCCTGCCCGGCTCCAGGTGAGCCCTCACTGGGGACAGTGCTGCTGCCAGTGCACTGGGTCATACTGTACAAAATGCAGATACCAACCATGTGGGAGTGTGGATTGCTTTCTCCAGCCCTTTGACACAAGGGTAAGGCCTTTTGGCAGTGCAGCAGAAGACATGCTCACCATCGAGGCTTTCTGTGCTTCACCTGCCCTTTTGCCATGCATTGGAGGTTTCCATTCCCGATAGAAGCAGTAGGAGGAAACTTCTGAGTTAACTCCAGAGCCCTGTATCCCTTCAGGACTTGCAAACATCCAGTATCAGAAAACTCACTTCACACAAGTGCAGGTGACCAAAGAGAAACATGTAGTGATTACATACTGCTACTGTAGTGTCCATACCTCCACAGAAAAGCCACAATCTACTGAATTTCAGTCTTTCAACGAAGAGAACTTTTATTTAGAGCCTTACCTGGCAATAAAGCAATCTGCTGGACAAATTGTCTCTGATTCAAAACATCAATGAAGTAAATATCTGTATTAACTGTTTGAAGCTGTTATGTTTTGAATAGCAAACTTTTTTTTTTTCCATTTTTTGGAAAGTAGTTCTGGAAGCATTTGTACAGTAACTTTCCATAGACAGTCCCAGCCAGCATGGAAAATTTTATCCCAATCTTTATAAGTTGGTCTTGATAGCAGAAACTCTAAGTGTGGGGAGTGTCAGAAACCATTTTTACTATAAACCATCTTACTACCTCTGCTAGGGTAACTGTAGCCACATGGTGCCACATAAACATCTGTACAGCTGGTACTGCAGTTAAATAGAAGACTAATGTTGTGGAATATTTCATTCCATTTCTCAGAAGAATACAGATGGGCCAGAAATCATCTAACCTAACTTTATATACCCCAGATAAGATGCCCAATTAGGACCACCACTGAAAACTCTTTTCTGGAAGATGTCCTTCATTTATTTCAGCTATCTGTAGAAATGCTTCACTGGATGTGCAGGGCTATAGTCTTGGTTTTCTTCATTAATCACTACAGACTCTTTACAAGAAGTGTACAGAAGATGGGCATAGACTACTTTTTCAAAACCTTTTGGGAGAGAAACAGACATCTCCTGCTTAACTTGCTTAAGATCCAAACTGCCCTCCAGAAGTAACTGACCACTGAGTATAGCACAAAAAAAATGCTGTAATTAGGAAGCTTCACTTATCTTCATAAGGCTCATGAACAGTATGCAGCTTATGGTGCACACAGATAAGTAGTACAGACTAACCCATGTGAAATGTGTGAATTTATGTAATTAAGTGTTTATGTGTATGCCAAGGGGCATATGATAGCCCAGGCGTGTTTACCATACAAAATATCATATGGGGTTTTTTTAAGTTCTGTTGGGTCAACCATTCTTCTAAGTAAAGCTACCCAATTACCCAGTTACAATACTGTCACCAGCAGAAAATTTGGACTATTACTTAATAAATGTGAGAAATTAAACCACAGATTCAGCTTTTAGTCAAAAATAACACACAACATCTATGTCAGCTGGGATTTCAGGAGTCCTAGCCTTTTACTACTCAGTCCAGAGACTTTTCTCTTAAGGAAATATAAACCTTAAAGACAAGGAATTCTGTAAAACAAACAAAACAAACTCAAAACCCAGTCTTAGACTCCCTCCTTTCAGACATGACTGTAATGCATCAAATTCAGGGATATTAAAAACATGGACAAATTTTTCACCTTTTCTATGCTACAAAACTGAGGCAGCATGTGTTGAATATTCATTGCTAGCAGTTGCAGACTTCTGCACAAAGCAGCAGCCTCATAATGAGCCTACACATAGTAGAACAGTTAAAATAACAATTGCATTGTTTTTAAAAGTAAACAATAGTAATAGCCCTACTTTTGGCAAAGATGAAAGGCACCCAAGGTATACCTTGAAGCTCCAGACTTCTTCCTTATTAATGACTGCAGTAGCTTTTTCTTGAAAACGATAAGGAGTGTTTAAATGTTTTGTTACCCCGGGGCTGCTGTGCTCTGCTCACCTATCTGCACGTAGCACCTTGCTAATGCCTGGGAAGTGAGAGGCAAAGATAATGCGTATCACAAAACCTCTTCACTTAGCCAGTGCAGTTTCGTTTTCTACAGGAGCGAATTAGCACTTATGTATTTTAACATCTCTAGCCTACAAGTCATCAATGCAAAAGACGTTTCTGGCACATTCTAGCACTGGAAGACTTTGCAAGGTGTATCAGTGCACGATTCAAAGAGTTACCGAACATAGGAATTTGGTGGGAGTTTGAGGGGGAGGTGGTTGCATCTCTTTCATTACACTAACATGATCTGAAGGGAGAGTGCTTTCATGGCTGCTATAAATTAGCATTTTCAGCTGAGTCTCAGCTGAAGCCATACAAGTTTTTTTTGTCCCCTACATCCAAAGTATAATAAAAGATGCAAAGGTGCTGCATGTTTTTACCTTGGAAATGTAATGAACAGAAATATTACCTCTGTGAGAGCTTTGCTTCGCTGCTGTTCTCACAGCAGCCCAAGAAACAGTTGTCTCTGTCGAGGTTTTTCTCTGTCAGCTACTCATTTTGATTTTCCAAATTGCTATGAACCAGTGGATTTGAGCTGTAAATAAGGTGCAGACACCCAGTCCCTCATAGAATGAAACCATCTATCACCATGCAGAAGAAACTGAAGGGGATCATCCCAGAAGTGGTTATCTTAATTGGTGGCTGAAAGTCCATTTTGCAGGCCATCCAGTAATGCTCAGTAATAAAAAATTCTGTATTCAACAGCTCAGTTTTAGATGAATAGTCAGTTTTACCCTATCCAGGTAAGCATATGACCAGTTGAAGTATGCCTCCCCCACACAGAATTTGGCACACTGGTAAACTCAGGGTGCATTAAACTCTCTCATGTCATAGCATCAATGTTTGATGATGGTCCAGGATGGACTCCTGGGGAAGGAGTTTCCATCAGCCTTACAACAGCCTGCTTTTAGCACTGCCTGTAGCATAGTGCTAAAACAGCTCAACCGACCTAAAGACTGAATTCCTCACATGTATTTATGCTTTGTTCACACCAGGGAGCAGTGTCTTCACTCATTTTGAGGATGTGTGAACATTTGCACCACATAAGAGCACCCACACTGATACACACCCACATGAACACCCACAGTTGGAAGACCAAGAATTTTGCCAAGACAGTGTAATTTTGCTCAGGTGTGTGATGATTATTCTGTTAATAACGACCTGTCAAATGACAGAATAACCATCACACACCTCAGCAAAATTACCCTGATATTTTAACTGATGGGCAGCTCAGATTTGTTTGGTTGTTGTTTTTTTCTAAAGCTAGCAAAACTTTCTTCATAGATAAAACCTTTCTTTTAAAATAAAAAATGACTGAGTTTATGGAAGTATTTTTCAGGATTTTACTGCAAACCAATGGGTTTGGTCACAAAAAAAGAAATATGATACATAGAACCATGTTAATTATATTACATTACAATGATGGTATACATTACAAGTAAGTCTGTAAGTTTAAATATACATCTAGAGTTACAACTGAATGTACAGATCTTTTTTACAATACATACAATCAGGAATGGAAAAACCCTCAAACCCCAAAACCATAAATAATGCCCATTTTACAGATGACATCTTTTAAACTAACAAAAACAAAAACAAAACAAAAAAAAAGGGAAAAATAAAAGAGGAAAGAAAAAAATAAGAAACCAACAGCTTTGACTGACTGCAGCTGGGGCATTTTGGTCCATAAAAACCCTTTCTAAAAATAGAAATCTTTTTCATAGCAGCAATGCTTTCTTCAAGCATTTGGATACAAGTAATTGTGAGCCCATTTCAGTAATTTTTAGTTGACTGTATAGATTTACAAAAGAAATTTCAAAATTACACTTAATTTATCTTCCAAATATGGAAGAAACAAACAATGCCCCACATTGTGGTATCCTGCAAGTGTCACATTGATGCTTTAAACTAAGTCCATCTGTAGTAGGCAGACCACACGCAGACCATTTGTTCACATAGTAAACCCACATAAAGGAACTGAGAAACACACTCTGCAACAGGGAAAGCTTTGGAGCTCACAAGATCTCATCAGAAAAAAAGGCACATTTCATAAAATCCTCATCACGTTCAGATAGATCTTCAGGCAAGGCTTTTCGAAGCACGATTTCCAACCAGCTTGTTCTTACTCCTACGATCTGCCACAGCAATCTATGGCAGCAGTCACTCTTGTTTTTCTTTCCCAAGGAGACAGCACCACTTTGGGGGAAGAATGAGTGGAAATGAAAAGCCTGTAAAGCTCATTTAGAGAGTGATGTGCTCTTCAAAAAAATCTTCCAGCAAACAGTGTAGTTGAAATTAAGGCTGCAAAGCTGCCACGGTGGAAATGTGCAAATTCTCTTTGAAGATGAGTGGTCAACTGGCAGAGCCACCAGAAGGCCAAACAAAAATTAAAATAATAGTTATTATTATTAAAAAAGAAAGAAAGAAAAATGTTCACAAGAAAGAGTCCACGGGTGGGGCATATGAGAAGCCCAAAAAAGCCTCAGCGGCTTCTTTGACACTGGCAGTGATGAGAATGCTGTCTGGGGACTGGCCGATGGAGTTGGGGACTGGCTCATCTGTAAACTCGGGATCAAAGTGTCGCAGGTCATTGGGGCCACTCTGTGGAAAGGGCAGAAGAGGAAAGATGCAACATTTAGACCAGAATGTTTTGAAAGAGCATAGTTCCAATTCAAAATGGGGACAAACACCCTTGTGTGGAGACTCACAGTGTTATCACCTCGGGCCCACTGTTTTAACAGCCTTTGCCAGTTTTAGTTTGACCTTTTGTTTTGTATCCTGCTGAACATTGTCTCACTAAAAACAAGATGATTCAATTTAATACACTACCCTCCAACTAAGCACAGGCAACAGAAACTAAAAGCAAACACACCACTCTGTCAAGCAGCAATTTGCAGGGAAGGACTTTGATCTCAGGGCTAGTTATTAAATTTAGACTGTAAAATGCTCAGAAAGTGAAAGAGAACAACCTCCACAACCAGATCCTTCTCCTTAGATGTTAGTATCTGACAAGCCAAATGTAACTTCAACCTTGGGAAGCTAGTTGCTTTCCACACCTTACCTTCCCCTTTGGTAAAATAGGGATGCTGGAGATTATTTTAAAATAGCCATGCAAATGGAGCCCATGAGAGGCCAAAAAAACCAGCTAAATTTAGATTGTGCACCAGCAAAAAGTCTGCTACTGTTTATTTTTAAGGGGAAGGAAAATCTGTGTTCCCCAAAGGCAGCCATCCAGCCAGCTCCCCCCAGCTCCTGGGCACCACACAATGACAAGGAAGGAAAAGACACTCTCCATACATTCTATAATTAGAAGTGATACATACCACATTTGGGTTAAAAGGGGGTGTAATCTTCTTATTAATGAGATCATCCCAGTTAATTGGGGAGAAGAAGATGTGATTCTTAATCTCCATCTGTTACAAACAGAAAAATCGATTAATTCAGACCCAAGCTAATGTAAACAGTGTGGCTTAGTCATCCTTCTGTACTGCCTACAGGCACTGGTTGGTTTGCACTTACAAAGTCCTCCTTGGCACCAAGTCTCTTTGTCCTATCCTTCTGCAAGAGACCTTCCAGGAGATGTCTAGCTGAGTTGGTAATATTTGGCTTCAGCTGCAAAGGTTTGTTCAAGATGTTGTCGTACATTTCTGCCGTGTTCCTGCTGTAGAAGGGTGGCTGTGGGAAGGGGAGAGCCTCAGGTTAATGAGACTGACAGGGAGGCATGGGGCTTCTTGCTAGTTTTATCTGTCACAAAGGATTCATTGCTTACCAGGCCATAAAGCATCTCATACAGGACTGCTCCAAGGCACCACCAGTCAACGGTCCGGTCATAGGGCTGCTTATGAAGCACTTCAGGAGCAAGATACTGTATAAGAGAAAGCAGACAGACGTGTTAGCCAAAGGGATCTTGATAATCAGGAAAGCCTCCCCATTCTTGAATGAAAGCAGCTTACTGAATCCCAGCAATACCTAAGCTACCAGAAAGCTACAAACTCTTAATATAAACAGTGAGACACTCAAGATCTGTTCTCTCATGCCTAACAAGCTCTACATGTCCCACATGTCCTCGCTGGCAACCTGATATGACAAGACCCATCATACCCTTTTCTTGTCTAACCAGCTGTAAATATACATGGGAGATGTTGCTTTTCACTGATGAGGGCAGGGCTTGCTGCCACTGACTGAGTGGTGGGCTGAGGGTTGCCCTTACCTCTGGTGTGCCACAGAAGGTGGAAGTTGTGCCATTGTGCTCTATGTTTTCTTTGCAGAGTCCAAAGTCAGTCAAGACAATGTGCCCCTGCGAATCCAGAAGGATATTCTCTGGCTTCAAGTCACTGCAGGAAGAAGAGGTGAAAGAAGACAAGTGTTAGAGTAACTACAGTGAGAATATTGCAGGTGCAATTATTTACAGAACTTCACTAAGTCATGAAAAAAGTACTAAAAACCATTGTGAGCCTATATTGAGGTCAACTTTTCACTGCTTATTCAATAAACCCTGTGTATTTTCAATCTGATAAACTGAGCACCATTGCTTACCGATAAACAATGTTGAGGGAGTGCAGGTAACCCAGTGCACTGGCAATTTCAGCAGCGTAAAATCGGGCTCTCGGCTCCAGGAAGCAACGCTCCCTCTGGAGATGGTAGAACAACTGCAGGAGACAGAGAGAACAAAGTCGTGTAAATGGCGCCAAAGCCTGTTAACAATGCACTTAATTAGACTCAACATATATAGCAAGGGAAAACAATAGCAGGAAATGGCCTAATGATCCTTCGGTAGTTCCAAACTTGGCAGGCTGGAAACATTTAATCTAGTAACTTTTCCCCCATGACTTCTCACCTTGTAACTCTTTCTTATTTAAAAGGAAGGGTGAAAAAGTCTGCCCTACCACCGTGCACATGATAGGAAATACTATTTCATATTCTTACTGCTTACCTCTCCACCATTGATGTAGTCTAGGACAAAATACAATTTGTCCGCAGTTTGGAAGGAAAAGTGAAGCCCAACCAGGAAGGGGTGTTTCACATTCTTCAGCAGGACATTGCGCTCTGACATAATGTGCTTCTCCTGGAAACATAAGGAATCATCAATGTTTAGTACGCTTGCTTAGTAAAGATATATTTGGGGGACATCACAATGGCATCATGCAGAAGCAGCTTACCTCCTTCTTCTTGAGGATTGCCTTTTTCTGCAGGACTTTAACAGCATAGAACTGCTCTTCTGCCTTATGCCGTGCAAGCAAAACCTGAAACAGGAGAAAATCCCAGAACTAAGCAATACTGAAATAGACAACAACTTATACACACAACTGGAAACAAGCCTTTATGCTAACTGATGAGCACTTCTACATTCCTCTGGTTTAATGTGCAAGCCCTTTGCTGGAAATGCCTAATGATATTATTACTCTGGCAGATTAATCTAGCCTACAGTTTTTATATCTAGTTTCTTTCCCTTCCAAAAGCAAAGTATACATTCTTCCCAGCACCAGTGCACCACACTCTCTGGCTCTTCTATTACACTTTCAAATGCAGCACTCTGCTCCCTCTCCCAGCAGCTACACCCAGAGCCAGGCACTGGGCAGGAAGACAAACTCAGGTCTGTTTAAATGACCATCATTTACCAAATGCAATACCAACCCTACCCTTGGGCATTACATACAAGAGCTGAACAGTAAACAAGGTACGACCAAGGAAAAAGAAAGTTAAGTTTACCTTCCCAAAACTGCCTTTTCCAATCACTTTTAAGAAATGAAAATCTGACGGTTTGGCATGTGGGTTGGATGATGGACCAAGATTGATCTGCTGTGAAGGACTGGGCTAGAAAAATAAACAAGACAGAAACCACATTTATTAAAAGCTTGGTAGTGAGAGTCTCAACAATGTCTCTTTTTTAAGAATATAAATAAAGAGACCTTGAAAACGATGATTATCACTCTTCTTAAAACTAAAAATTTAATAATGACCTCTGCCAGATGTCTTAAACGTTTAGGTTCTGCTTAAGAAGAGTTTAACAGCCATAGCCTACTTAAAAATCTCTTGTTGAGGTCTTATTCATTCCATAATGAAGTAAAAATAAAGCTTCTCTTTTTTTTAAGCTTAATCTCTATGTTGGGAAAAGAAAAAGTTTCAGTGTAACTCAATTACTCTTTTTCCCAGTTACGTCAGTGTGCGACCAGCTGAATTAAAGTAACACTCATGACTCTAATTTGGCTACACTTCTATTAACAGCAGAACTCGTGTTCTAAAAATGCTTCACTGAGGAAAATCTACTTACTGGAGGAGAAGGATTAGCATTCATAAGTTCAGGCTCTTGAGGCTGGGAGATTTTCAAGATAGACTGAACTTCAGGGCTGCAAGCATAAGAATATTCATGATTAGAGTTACCAGATGCATCAGGCAGATCTTCCCGCCAGAGGGCAAGCAAGTATCATGAAAGATGAGTTTTGGTTTGGGCTACTACAGAAGGCAACTGAAACAATCTATTTGACTTAAGGAGTAAAATTAATCTAGAGAAAGTAAATTCTGTCATACAAAGAAATGTATTTATACTGGAAGTACAGTTCAAAATAGGGACAGGTCACTAAGAATCCCATGCAACTAATTTCTCCCATTCCCACCTCAGAAAAGACTGTAGCCTAGTGAGTAATACCTCAATTAACTCTTCTGTAACAGTCATGCCAGAGGCATTACAGTAAACAATTTTTTTAACTAGATCTTGCAATATGTAGCCACATTTGTGACCGAAATCCGGCCAAAATTCCTCATACTTACTGCTTGCATGCATAGGAGTTGGTGGCTATCTTCTGAATGAAGTCGTTTAGCCCCATTCTTCTCTGCTTCATGAAAGCTAGAAAGTGAAAGAAGAAATAAAATCATTAAGCCATCCTGCCAGAAAAATCACAGCCCCCTGAGCATCCTCGAAGCAGCTCCCCGCCGCTCACCAATGAGGATAGCCACCATCCCCCTCATCTTCGAGTAAGTCAAGGTAGGACCAGACGCCTCGGCTGCTTTTACGGTCATTTTGGAACGAAGCGGAGGATAAATAACGACCAAACACCACCACCTTCCAGCACCGCACTGCCTCGGTCAGGCACCCGACAGCACTTAAGTGGCGGCGACGATGGGCGGGACCTGGGCGGGGCGGCGACACTCATCCTCCTCCCCTGACGTCCTCAGAGGGCCACCCCCACCTTTGCCATCACAGTACCTTGGGCACAGCCCCCGGGGGAGCCCCCACCCTCCTCCAGCATCCGTATGGTGCAGAGCATCCACGAGCATACTCATCAAATCCCCTTCGCAGCCCCGTCTCTCTCTGTTTCCCTTCTTTTCCTGGCCCTTCTTTTATTTTTGCGGTTGTATAAAAGTTGAAATCTGGCTCTGTCCTGGACGAACACCTCTTCCCAAAGTGTTCTCTCCCCTCTTCTCCCCCCCCGGCCGCGCCTCAGCCCGCGTCCGCTCCCGGCCCCGCCGCCCCGGGTGAGCGGCGATAAGGGACGCTGGCGTTTCCTTGAAAGAGCCCAGTGACTCAGGAGAACAAGATTTCCTGCCCGGTTTTCAATAAAACAAACAAATGTCCCTTCTGTGGAGTGCTCAGATCCCGGACGCGACATTACTGAAAGGAAAAAAAAAAAGTCTTCCTTCTTTTTTTTTAATGCCAAAAAGGAAACAAGGGGGGAAAAAATCCCAGTGCTCTGAACTTGGAAAAGAGCTGCTTCTAGAAAAGGTGAGGAGACAACTGAGACCTGGACAAGTCTCGAACAAGTGAGGGAGAAAAAAAAATCACAACCAAACCACCACCGCTCCTCAAGTTTTTGTTTCCACTGTACACAGCCATTTGGGAACACGGCGTTCCCAGGACATTATTGCTCAGTCGCTTCCTCTGTGCCTCACCGGCGAAGCGCTTGAAGCACGCACGAAGCACGGGGAGAAACGATGCTGCTGGGGACCCCCTGCGTGGGCTTGGGGGCCAGGTAACCACGGCGAAGGCTACTACAGCCTCCCCCTGTCCCTCTCCGCCTACAGCCCTCGCAAGGGGCAAGCTCGGCCGGGGGGTACCGGGCTCCTGCGACATACAGGCGGGTGGAACTTTCCACCCGACGGGGTGTCATCCAGACGCATTTCGGCTTTGCTGCCTGAACGAAGGGCGCTGGGCTGCAGCCAGCCGCTCCAGCTGCAACGTGCCCCCGTCCTCCCCCCGCTCGCAACCCTTTTATTTTTTTCTCTTTTTTTTTTTTTTTTTTAAATTTCTCCCTCTTTCCCCCCCCGACAGCAGAGCCGGCCGCTGGGCGGCATCCCTTGGCAGCTGCCTGTAGCATCTGCCTTGGAGTGGCGAATCAGGGCAAACACCCCAGCACAGCAGCCCTCCAAAGCCTGCAGCTCACCCTGAGCAGCCAGACGGATGAGCGGGAGTAGAAAGATTAACGTCCGCAAGGTTGGCACTGGTCTTAAAAAGAGCTGCAAAGGCTTTACAGCAAGACAGCAAAGAGGGATGCTTGCCGACTCCCCTCGTCTCTACAGCGAGCCGCCAGTGTCCTTCCCGCGGCGGCTTGGGGGGTCCTGTACGACCGTGCGCCACAGTGCGGGGTGAGTGCAAGGCACCCGCTGCCAAGGAAGGAAGGGGCGAAGGGAGAAGCAAATAAAAACTGGCTGCGGCTGGCGGGGCTCTAGTTTCTCCTTCTTGTTTCTTTCCTCACTCAGTTGCAAACACTGCCACAGTCATTAATGGAAGAGGATACAATTGAAAACAAAAGAACCAACCAAACAAAAAATGAAATAAAAAGCCCCAACAAAACTAAAAAACCCAAACACCAAAAACTTTGATAGATTAGAATAGGAGTAGCCATCTTCCTCTGCCCTCTGTGGATTGCTTTCATAGTGCTGCTGTTCAGAACTACTCGACACTCTCAGTTTTGAGGGTAACTAGGGTCCCCGTGGCCCGCTCGCTGCTCCCCTGCCATCTCTCTCAGGGCTCTACGCGCTGCCTCCCCGGAACGCTCCTGCCAGCTGTGCGCAGAGGCGAGCATCTAGCAGCCACCGGCCAGGTGCCGGCACAGCCTCTCCCTCTTCTGTACAACCTGCCACGGGCTGCACACCCACTCCCCTCCTCCCCGCTCTGCCGCGACCCCCCACGCTGTCCCCAAACGCCCACGGTTCACCTCGAGCGTGGCCGCACCAACGGGTGACAGCATCGCCCTCGCCTCTACTTTTCATGGGGGGTCTTTTGGCAAGGGCTCCGCTGCTTTTGCCAAGTCACCTGGACCTTTCCTATGCCAAACGCTGTCCCGACTGTACCCCGCACTCCCTCCCCGCCTCGTATGCTCCGATGCCCCGCTGCTGGAGAGGGCACTGGTCCCGGCAGGGCAAGGGTGTCCCTCCTGCAGAGCGCTGAACCCACCTTTCAGCGAGGATTTCTCTTCTTTGCCCCTCATCTCGCTCCCCGCCGAGACCCCCAGCACAGCAGTGCTGAAGCTGTGCCTGCGCTCCCTGCCGCCGCTGTAATCCCAAATAACTCTTCCTGGCCGAGCGGCCCGGAGGCAGGAGGGAGGCGGGCGAGGGCGGCGAGGCAAGCCGCCGCTCCCGCTGACCCGTTTACGGACGCAATACCGAGGGCGGCTGACATGCAGGAGCGTTATAAAGTTCAACACGGGCCGCCCCGCACACTCTGCCCTGTTGCAACATCGCCCTCAAAAATTACTGTAATCAGCACGCACAGCGCACGGGCAACGGCGGGGGAGGGAGGGGAAGAGGAGGAGGAGGAGGAGGGGAGCCTCTCCGGCCCTAATTGACCTGCCAGTAGCGGCTAACCCTGCCCCACGGAAGAAGGTCTTGCTTCACGATCCCCTCTCCAGGGCACAGCGCAGTGCCAGCGACCGCGCACTCACGGCACGGGTCCTGCGCCCACCTCCCCACCCCTCAGGGCAGAAGCGGGGCAGGGGGCTAGAGGATGCCCGCGGTGGGGGGGAGGGGGG